>JAIPRL010000465.1:45685-138590 GCA_025469235.1 Pemphigus obesinymphae | reverse complement strand
AAATTTGTTAACAGGGAAAAAAAAAAAAAAAATAAAAAAAAATAAACATCATTGTAAAACCACTAGCTCCATCGCTACGCTCAGAATCTAAAAAAAGAAAAAAGAAATATTTTAGTACCTCTTAAAAAAAAAATGTGTATCACACTAAGCTTATGTGGAAGAAGTGTGTGGTATGTCAAAAATATTTTATTTTTTTGTAGTAATATTACGTCGCGTATTGGGTCGAAAAAACGGGGGTATACGCCATATACTCTCATTAATGTTTTATTTATTGCGTTTACTCGTACATAAATATTAATAGTAATATTTCGTTATTATACGTCACTATTAACCCTTTATTAAATAAAATAAAAATACATACTAAATAAGCTATATCTCACTTCAACTATCGAAATTTATAAAATGTAAGCAATCTATCAATACTACAAAGATACTACATACTTCCATTATTATATAAACATAAACATCTAAGAATAAAAATGTAAGAATTAATCTATTACGTGATAAAAATATTGATCATGACTATTTTCCTTCTATTAGTAATTTTAAGTTGTACATTAAAAAATTTAATTTATTTATTTTTATATTTTTTAATTAATACATATTTATTATGTGTAATTGTATTTATTTATAGATTAAATTAAAAATGTTATTATTATCATTTAACTAATGTATAATTATAATGTAATATCATCAAGACTCACCCAACCTAAAACAAAATTTCTTAAAGGTTGGGTCAGAAAGCATATCTACTTGTAATAATTGTTATTAAGCATATTATTTAAAATTTCTGAAATAAAGATCATATTATTATATATTGCGTATAACTACAAAAAAAAAAAATACATGACACGGTTTATATGGTAGTTACATGGCGTATACTCTCTTTTCTGTTTATACTTTTGACTTTTGAAAGTTTTAATGTTACGATTTAAATAAAAAGTTTTCTCTTTCATACTTTTTCAATTATATTTATATTAGGTATATTATCATAGTATTCATGAATACAATAATTGTTTATTATATATCATTAAATAATTGCTTAATGTATAAAAAAACCATTGTATACCTACAATAATTAATTATATACATGAATAAAAATCATAATTGAAAATTATATAAAAAAATACTGAAAAATAATCAACAATTTTAATATTTCCACCATTTATAGTGCATTAGTAAGTAATTATTTTAAATTTCAAGTTTCTGGCATTATAACATTCCAATTAATAATATGAACTTTTGATGAGTTTCCTTTACACATAAGAAAACTACTGAAAAATTGCTTTTTAAAGTACAAACTTCCTTGATTTCTTCTATCCAAAAGGTATTCGCAGAAAAATAACACAATTTTAAAATTAATAGCTTCTTCGTTTCGCTTAGATAAATTTAGGAAAAAGGTTAAAATATAGACTGAATAAAAATGTTGGTACCTTAATTTTTATTAGAATTGTGTATACTCACAAATTTTTTTTTACCAATACATCACTAAGTACGTCATACTAAATATTCATATTAATATTAATAAGAATTTAAAAAATTTTAATTGTAAAAGAAGATCGTGTAGATATTTGAAACATTCGTCTTATATAAAAGAAAAATTTAAGATTTATTCTTGATTCTACATGATGTGTCTCAGTGGCTAATGCATACGATTTTAGCAACAAGGCAGAATTTTTATCTCAGTTTTCGGAGTTAGCAGTTTGTCAATTTGTCAATCATCTCTCGTCGTTATAACGTCATAACACGAACTCTCCCACAACGGCATCTCCTTTTAACTATTAAATATTATTTTTCTCTAAGTTTTGTGAATGAATTGAAAGAAAATCAATTAAAAAAATTACAAGAAAATATTTTAGAAATGTTAGGTTCTTAGGTAAAAAAAAAATTTGTAAGATATTTTTCGCAATTTTTAAGCTATGATCAAAAAATAATTTGAAAATAATATAATTTTTCTAAAAAAATGTTTCAAATATTTATAAAATATTTTAATGCTATACGAGTACTGGCTTTCCTATCTTAATTTGCAATACAATATCAAATCATATTCTATTAAAAAAATAATAATAATTCTGTTAAATATTGTGATGTAAGATGATAATGGATCAATCGTTGTTACAATCTTTTCGTGTCATTATTGTATGGGTCTCGTAACGTTAAAAATAAAAATTTGATACAACTATATCATATTCTTTATTAATTAATAATTTTTATATTTAATTAGTCGTTACTATATTACCTATGCGTACATTATTTCAACTTAACTTATGTCGGAGCCACGGCTGAAGACTTTTTATGCTTAAAGTACTACTGTGTATTTTAGGGTAGCTAATTATGAATAAAATAAACGAAAATACATTTTATATTACAAAATAATAAGTCTACTATAGTTTTAGACACGCATAGTACCCATATATATATATATATATATATATATAATTCAACTTTCTGTCAAACAACCGGATTTCGAAGATAAACAAATTTTAAGACGCATTCAGTGATACAAACATATCTATTTCATATCCTCCCACCACTTTACCCCACGCTATATAACTCAGTGAAGTGTTTATGTTCTGCTATTTTTAACCTCTGTTTCTTTATCTGTTGTGTGGTACCTCTTGTAAGCGCGAATCCTTTGTGGTTTAGAAAATATTTAAATTCCAAACGTTACGTGAAAACGTAATGTTCGAATTGTTAGTCGAAGGTCTCTGCGGTTGACCCGAAAGATGAGATACATTCTACTTAAAAATAAAACTCTAACCTTAATATTTCTTGATTTAGTAACCACTATAAAAGTTGTGATTTATATATTGGTTTTCAATAGATATTGTACACTTATTAATGAAAAAACTATCTTTTAAACTATTTTCTTAGGCATACTATGTACAACTGAATAATAATCCTAAATTTTGCCTTCTTTTAGTCATTTAAAAATATTTATTATATTATATACCAAATTATCCCCTGGACATCTGACTGTCTATCATTGGTGATCACTGATCGATTTAAACTCTCTGAGGAAAACATTTATGATTTTATTACTGTATGAAGTTAATTTTAATTTGAACTATTTACTCGCCAAAATATTATCTCTCGGTGTCTCGATTTAACGTTTTATTTTTAGTGATGTTGAAATTGCATACCATGTTTAATTTAGCATTTATATTATTAAACCTAAATAACTGAAATAATTCTACGTTTCAAATTATCTCGAATTTGTATTGTATATTTTACAATGAAAATTTAATTTCATCAGAAGTAGTGTATGATTTCATTAACAAATCAAAAAATCAGTTTTAGATCTATTTAAAATAATTTTCATCTCTGTATATGACAACAATAATGCACACAATAATAATCAAATTTCTCAAGTTGTGTTTAATTTTGACTTTGTTAACATAATATATAATTCTTCTATAAAAGTATTTTTAGTTGATCCATATGATGTTAAATTAATGGGATTAATGTTGATTTATAAAAATGCATAGATGTAACTTCGAAACAAATGAACACTGAAAGATCTAAAACGCTATATGATAAACCCTACTATTGTGAACGCAATCAGTAAGTTCAATTTAATAGTTATATTATTAGCTTTAATAATTATCTCCAAAATACCCACCAGATACTACGAGGAATAATTATTCCTACTAAAACTGCAGTGATTCAATGACCTTCTTTAAATATATACGAGTGAGAAATTAATTTAAAATTATTTAATAAAATGTATTGAATAATTTTAAAAATGTTCCAATAACTTTAAATGGTTTAAAATGATATGTTCTCCTTATAACTCTATTATTGCATAGAATTAGATAAAGATAATTTCATATTTATTAGTTAGATATAGTTATTTTCATTGTTCAAATGTTTAATATAAACAATTCAAATCTATATATATATATATACACGAATATCGATATATTACATTATGTCATTAGAACAAAATTAATTTCCCAGCATATCCTACATATACTATATAGTATATACTATAATCTCTGTGATTGCTTCCATTCTAACTTCCTGTTATTTTACTATACATTAAGAATATATTTATTAAAATCCTGAAATCATTGATACTATTATCAAGTCACAAAATCTTTTGACATTTCAAAATGTTTATGTGTCGTTCTAATTGGTTTATCGTATTTAGTTTTGATATTTTTTCAAAACATCAATATTATGTTTTGAAAGTTATTAAATAATTTCATTTTTCTCTTCTGTCGTTAAAATAAAATACAAAATACAATTAAAACAATATTGTCTTCGTCGTATTATGCTAAAATTGTTTAATTAATTTTGATATTATATTATATCAATTGACCATATATATTATACCTACGTTTTAAATCAATCAATAATATTTTTGTTATTTACAAGTTAAAGTCATACAATTTTCTAACGTGTTAATAATCACCCAATAAATAGTATAATTTTTATATTTATTTTTATAATATTATTTCTAAATTTTTCTGTAATTTTTTGTTGGTACGTTTTAACTAAATTTGCTATTTTTCAACCGGTCGCCGAAATTTAAATCATAATAAATATGTAGTTTTCGGTTTAAAGGCTTGTAGGTATTCTCAAAAAGTAAATACTCAATATATATAAATACTATACCTATCATATTATAGTAATTAAAAAAAAATCCTACAAATAACACGGATATAGTGTATTCAAAGAGTTTAATGGGTACATAATAACTTGATTTACGATCGTGTATCTGTATACAAACATACATAAACTATAATATACTAAACCTACCTGAAGATTTTTATTCAAGCCCTCATGAAATGTACTATTTACCACAATATATTTTTCATACGGTTGGGAATGAAGGTGAAGGAAAAGAAGAAAATACAGTTGACCATATCTATTTATTAATTAATGAAGATGTAATATTTTACATGGTCAGAACATTTTTCAAAACTTTATACTTATTTTTTTACTCCTAATCTTAAATTAATGGTCTTCCTAATATATGAGTTGCCCTTGAGATTTTCATTTTATATTTATGATCCAATAACCTACATCGTAGAGATATACTCGTATAAATTTTCGCGTACGTATGTTGGTCAAAATTATTCTGGTACCTACTGTTTTATACATGGATTTTATTTATGGATGTAGGAGGTATCCGTCATTCTGCAATAAACCGTGATAAGCTTATTTCTTTGGTCAAAATAGATGTGGTCATTCCCGATATTAAACATTATCTTGAAAAATAAATATTGATCATTTATCTGATCTAGATAATTTCAAAAAGGTTATGTTATGAATTATCATAGATAAATATTTATATTGTCTAAATATTTTATGTTATCAAATAAAAATAATGTAATGATATTTTTTTCCAGAAAACATTATTAACCTTATTTTAAATACCGTTCATAAAAAAAAGAGCTAAGCTATTCGAAAACTACTCCAAAACTAATAATAATAATGTGAATGAAAATTATTGATTTTTTCGTGTAGGTTATTTCGATTTCTTAATCACAAAGTATATTTAATATAATAATTTTATTATATTTTAATACTAATAAAGAAAACTACAAAAATTTATATCAGAAAATAGATTGATTTTCGTGGTGATGATGTATGTATTTTTTAGTTTACCTTGGTTTATTTGTATCTAGATACATTTGTATAAATTATATATATACTATCGTTGTCTATGTGATGCAGAGGATTTTTAAATATTTTTTGCAATATTAATTTTGATGTGTAAACATTAATCGGGACGCTATGTAATTCGAGAGGTAGAATAATTCCGTACAAATCAGTTAACGTTGAGTAACGGTTTTATAATATTATATTTAGCAAATATCCAAATAGCAGAGAATAACCATTATTGTCAATTTCTACTATCAACTTTTAAACTTTTGTAACAGGGACAATATTTACCACGAACTTACCTCTTTGACGCTGATGTCAGTTTCCATAATGATCCCTTCGTCCGTGGCATCAGTGGCATAATAGTGGCTGAAAGGGGCTCCCGGCAATGGTACTGGCTCCACGTGTCCCGTTTTACTGTGGTATCGTAATAGGTAAGCCGACCAACAAACATACCTGTTAAACAACATAATCTCGATTAAAATATAATATCGTCATAAAATATTCATATCCGATATATGCGAATTAAACAGAAATTATAATATGGAAACACGCCTTAAAATTTGTGCATAAACTATTTCGATAATCAACGCTTGTGTAAGTGGGTCACAGATAATATTAATATTAATCCATGCTTTTGTATCCGTGGTATACTAATTCATAGATAATTAAAACAAAACTCATACAGCATACTTAATGATTTTAATTATTTTATTTTCTAAATGCAGATACCTATAACTTATAAGTATAAATGGATACAATATATATATATATATATATTTATTGGTTAAGCAAATATAAGCCTTTTAAAATTATAATTATAAATAATATTATTTTAGTATTAATTTATTAAACTATTGTTTCTACTTTTATGTAAAGCGTTTAGATTAATGAAAACAAATTATGTTTACTGGGTGTTTAAACGCAATTTGACGTTATGAATTATATGTTTGGTTATGTTGAAGTATTCTTTATTTCATAAAACACAATAGACAAAAATGAATATAAATTTAAATAACTTATCAATGAACATACTTAATATAATCTAAATTTAAATTGTCTGATGAAAGATCGTTAATAAAAAATATTTATTTACACTATTTTTATTTTTATATATATAACACTGACCTACACACAAAGTAAATAAGGTATATATGATGAAAAAAAGATAGTCATTTGAATATAATATAAATGAGAATGACAAATAGAAACTTAAATAAATGTAAGTTGTTGAACTTCGACTATATATTAGGAAAAAGGGGTATATACTGGATGATTGTATAATTCGGTTAAGAGGTTCATTTAAAATATAATTAGTTGAGCAGATAGGAACGTGGAAAGGGTATTTTTAACGAGTGAAACGTGAGGGGATTTTAAAATTAACTAGTAAAAGGAGAGAAGAGGAATCAATAGCAAAAGAAATGAAATTCGTGGAAGAAAACATATTATGATTGTAACAACGGTCGGCCGAAAAAGGTAAGAACAGGTGAACAATCATGAGGAGGATAGAGAATTTTTAAAGTGTATCATGCAAAATTAAGCAATTTTCTTAGAACGCGTTCAAGTTGATGACATGCATAAGCACAATAAGGATCCCAAATAACTGAACCATATTTTAGATTAGGACTAAAAGTGCACAATAGGTGTAAAATTCACGTAAACCTAGTTTTTAAATTAAACGAGTCAAAAATCGAATTCCTAATAATATTTTTTTTACTGAGTTTCGGCACTATAATAATATAAAATAAATAGGCATTATAGACTAATTTTTAAATATTCCAGTCAGAAATTATTTTTTAAAATTTTCGTTTTTTACACATATTTAAAATATGTTTTTTATTCATCAAAAATAAAATAAATAAATTATTTATAATTTTTTTTTTTTCAGAATTTGGATCATACATTCATTTTTTAAGTTAATTTTGATATTTTCAGTAGATAAAAATTCATGTCCTAAAAATACCATTGTTTACTCCCTCTCTCTCTTTCTCTTCCTCTCACTCGTACACATACTCTTTCTATGCAATTTTCTTATCGATACGTGTGGTCTGTACAAATTCTCAGAGGTACTTATACACTTAAATTAAAAACATCATTTTTTTAAATATAATAATTATTATTTACTGTTTATTATTATTAATTACTATTTATAATAATAATTATCATAAGTCTTAATGTCATTGATGCCCCTAAATTGCCTATATAAAACGCCGTCATAAAAGTTTAGAATAAAACGAACGAGTTTGAAGTTAGGAGCATGCTCTAGCGTGTTGAATTACCGGTTTTTATGCGTATTTCCAATTAAACCAAAATAATATAAAACTTTCATAAAATAATTAAAACTATTTATTTGTTATAATAAATATTTATTTATATTTATAACTTTCTGCACATAGTTAGGTACTAAATAATATTTTGCAATCACAAGACGTATAACCTAATTAGCACATAGTGTCATATTAATAATAATTTAATATTAATAAATGAATATTGATTATGGTTTTTCTTTAAAACAATTAGGATAAATTAAAATTAAATACTTTGATTACGAAAGTTAATTATTAAACCGCTCATGTTTATAAGTTTTATAAATTATTTTTTATAGGTTTATAAGTATATAACCGTTAATGTTAAAAAACTACTTATACAATCTAAAGATAATCTGTATAAAGTACCAACTAGATTACATTTCTCATAAAAAACCTTTATACAAGAAATCTCCTACTATTCTCCTTCTGCCCAATAAAGTATATACATATACACACAAAAAAAAACACATCACTGTAAAACCAATATATTCCTCGCTATGTTCAAAATCTAAAAATTGATGTTGAATTAGTTTTTTTTAAAACCTGATGTTTTTTGTTCATCTGTAACATTAATAATAATATAAATAGTAAATTATATCGTTGAGTAAATTACATGTATTTCTATTTTTATTGTCAGATAATTTATTTAAGATTTGAGAAGGCTTAAAAAATTAGTAGGAATATTATATTAGATATATTTCAATATAATGAGATTTTATATTACTGAATAAAACTAATTATTATTATTATAAAATGATAAAAAATTAATAAAAAAAATAAATATTATGAATAGAATTTATTTCTGATAATAACCATTCTATATTAAATAATAATGTGGAAAAACAAGGTTGGTAATTTTATCATAATATTATTTTTAGGTAATATTTTATTATTATTTTATTTTTTTATATGTAATTAGTTATTTATAGCCGCTAAAGAATTATACGCTGCACAGAGAAAATAACGGAACATAATGTTATATAGATAACTCTCTGGGGATATATTATTCTATCGATTGTTATGGTTAATTTATTTTTTTTCGGTCTCAAATTGTTGGTATACCTGAATGATTCCAATGCCAACCATAGCACAACTTTCCATGTGAATAAAATCGAATATATATACTAAAACAAAATATAAGCTAATAAAATATTTTATGTTATAGCATTCGATGAGAGAAAAAAACCAATGTTTTTTTGTAGAGCAGTGAAGTAATAAATATTGCATTTGGATCTTTTTTTTTTGTAATTTAAATTTATAGCTAAAGAAAGACCTAATTTATTTTACAAAACTTGATATCTATTTTTTGTCTGTATAATGTTCGAATAAAGAGTTTATATGGTGAACTAAGGTTTATAGTGTCAGAGTAGGAATGCATCTGAGTTTGATTTGAAATGTTTACTTATTTTTCTTGTTAATTATTAAATAATAAAGAATATACAGGGTAAAACATCATGGTACATACTACATATACTATATGCAGATGATATGATGCTAGTAAGAGAGTCCTGAATAAGTAGACGGATGGAAGGTCTTGAAGGTAAATGATTAAGGATAAGGGAGTATGATTTTACAGAAAAAGGACACAACTTAATTGGAAAATGTAATTAACTAAGTGGGTGAATTTGAGAAGTTCCGGTATTTAGGATCAATTTTATATAATGATCGTGTATATTCGAGGAAAGTATGATATAGATTATGAAATGTAAAGAAACATCAGGTATTTTGTGTGACTTAAGGATCCCAATTAAATTATATACAATTATTGCTATATATCTTAAAAAGTATATTAACTGCGGAACTAAATTTATAATTGATCGATTTCAGACGTTTGAAAATATAAAAAGAAAAAAAATTTAATCTAAAAAAGCTGTAATTTAGTTAATTTTTGTTTAAAAACATGGTTATTCATCAAAATTATTTAAAAAATTTAATTTATCCAATATCTGGGTCGAAACCATTAATATAATAAAATACTAACTTACATTAATTTTAAAATGTAATTCATAGATTAATTTATATTTTGTTAAATTTTTCACTATATTTGGATAGAATCTGTTTAAAATATTTCGTGTTACCTTTTTAAATAAACACGCTGTATAACTATTTTATTGAAATAGAATATCGTTATTGGTAATATATTTTATGTATCTTTTTAGTTATAAAAATATACTTAATTATTTGCTACGCTAACATTGAAAAACTGTGTGCACAATAAATTACAGTAGACAGGGGTATAACAACAACTATACGAAGTAGAATCAAAAATTTCCTGGAATTTATTTTTAGAAAAAAAAATTGATTGTCTTATTGACTGTGATATTATTAAGTATAAAATCAGACATGTAATTAACTGTTTATGTGATTTCCACAATTATATCAATTCTGAATTAGACGTTATTTTGATCGCATGAAAATAAATCAGCTGTCTCTGTCATATTTTCTTAATTTGAACGGCGGGCCAACATTAAATTTTGTTTTTGAAGCACTCGAACTAACTGTAAACACATGTTTTTGTAATGCTCCAACTTTATGAACTTTCATCAAACAGTCCATATTTTCTGCATCTATTTTTGCAAGTTTTAAAAAAAATTTAATATTGATCTGCTATTCAAACCGAGGCATTTCGACGAATAGCAACCATTTAACTTGCTTTTATAGGATTGTGGAGCTGATATGATTACATAAATTACGTAAAAAGTTAGTAAATTACGTCTGATTTTAAATGCAATAATTCAGAATCAATAAAAGATCCAAATTTTTTTTAAAAAATTCCTGGAAATTTTGGATTCTTCTAAGTACCTATAATAGTCCTTATAAAATTTACATTTTTAAAGAATGATTTATTTTTAACTTTTATCACTACAATTTATAATATAGTTATTGAACAAAAAATTCTTTACATAGTGACTTAAAGGTAATGAAAATATTTAATTAATTGATAAATAAATAATTATTATTTTATTTATTATCTTATAATTATTATATTAAGCAACAGCTGTTTCTGTAAAAAGAATCAAAAAAACCAACGATGCATGATTTAAGTTCTCATTTTAATATTGATATAGATGAATCGTGATAATTTACTACAGATATATGTATTAAAACATACTTCGATGATAGATAACTGTAATTGGATTAGTTATTACATTTATCTTACATATTTTTTAAATTATACTCTCGGTGATTTAAACTAGATATTTCGTTTAATAGTCATAAAACATAAAGACGAAATATTATTATTTCAAATGAAGTTAATGAATAAAACTAAAAATATTGACATTTTCACTGAAACAAAAAATGGATAAAATAGTTGATAATTTTTATTCAAATTCAAGAATATACAACTAAAACGTCTACCAACACAAATATTCAGTTTTATATTCACATAGGTGTATCTAGTTTAATTATTTTAAAAATTATTCTAATAAAGTATGTTATTATTCTATACAAATACCGATATATTTTAAATTTATGGTCATATTTTCATATAAAAATGGTATTTTTTTATTCAACAAACATTCCGTTAAACTAATAAAAAATAAAATGAATTACATTTTAGATTTAATTTAGATGTATTAAAACTTCAGTGAAACTATAATACATATGTTTTCTATAAAACACATGTATTTTAGTTTCTTATAAAAAATAGAAAATTAAAATGTTAATTAGTTCACGAAATAACTTATTAAATCGTAATGAACGGAGTAGTTTTCAGATAAATTTCAAAACGTACGTCTTTTATATATCATTTTCTGTTACTTTTTAGTTTTAGAAAGAGTCTCATTGTTATATGAATTCTAGTTATACTCGTAATAAATAAGATCATTGCTCTAAAATTTAACATATCCAACAACATTATCCTAACCGACGAGCAAACTGATTTCACTTTCATTATTTTCAAATTATTCCTGTATGTGGTAATAATTTATGAGTATAATACAATTTTATTGCATTTCATTATTCTTTCGTGTTTACATTAATAGCTTGTGTAAAAACCTTTATGAAATAATGAGAATTGATGGATGGGTGGATGTGGATGATAAAAATAAGAGTAACTGACCCAAATTGTATGATAATAAAGCAAAGAGAAAGAAAAAAGGTTTGAGTTGTTATACGCAATAAAATATGAAATATTGTATAATATGTAAAAATAATTATCAATTAAACTATCATGTTCCATATCGGTAGGTATGAATTTGCCTATGATACGTATATAAGTATATTTTTCATAAATATATTTACAGACCGACAAAAACCATAAAACTGAAGAGTAAACAGCTACGTTTTTATCCAAATATACAAACATATTACACAAATTGTGTTAACATTACATTATAGTAAAATGGCATACCACGTAAATTAAACTATTCCACAAAATTTTACCTCAAGTAGGTATTTCCTAAAATACACAACAGATATATATATATATTATATTTTAAATTTAAACGATAAAATTAAAATATTTCCTTTTCATACATATAATCTATTGAAAGAATATTTAGAATATATTATGTGTATATACTATATATATATATATTGTTATATTCTAAATATTATAAGTAAATATTGTAAAATTGTAAAAAGCTCGTTGGGTACGAAACTGGTGATGGATATATTGAATCTTAAAGCAATGATAAATCCATTCTTTCGATAAAAACAATATTTTTAGATACCTATACCTACCTACATACTTTTTCGAGTTAAAATTTCGAAAATTATATAATGTAATCATATTAAGTATATTATATTATTTCAGTAATATAATAGCATAATCACTAACCACGATTTTCGTTATGAAATAATTAATTATATAATATGTATTATGATGATTTATCCATATCAAAATATTAAATAACATTTCAATAGTATTTTACATAAAATATTAAACACTTTAATGTATACTTTTAAATATGCTACGGTGATAAATCAATAAAATATTATAAAATATATTTGTTTGGTCGACATATTTTAAAACGAAAATAAAAATGTAAAACTAAATGCCCTGGCCAGACGTCATATTAAAACGAATATTACCATTAATCGAATAAACTTTTAGTTTTTACCAGTTATACACTTTGTTAAATTACAATAACTAAGAAATCGCATTCTGTGTAGTCAAAAAATCTGGGGGTGTATTTATGGGGTCGCTGATGGAGCTCCAGCCCACCCCCCCGACTGCCACCCGCATGGGTGCTCCGGAATCCCAGCCCCAATTGATAAGATTGAGTTTGACAAACCGTGTTTACTAAGATTTGAAAACATTGTTAACAATAGTATGATAATGATAATGATATACATATTGTGATATTGTAGCAGTACCTACTACTGACTGACTATAACTTATCATACTTTTTAGTTCTTGTGATGCAGACTTTTTTTTATCAAAATAATATTGTTTTTCAATTTGCATTTCAAAAGTTTAAAATTTTTGTAATTTTGCATAGTTTTTTTATTTTTATATTTGATTATTTTGGTAAGAAATCTTCCATTGCATCGATCTATCAATTTTTGCTAATCAATTTATTAATAAAACGATTTTTGACAGAATACATTTTCTTTTAATTAAGGGGATTGGAAGTGGTCATTTATTAAGGGGTTGTGTATAGGCAATTATATGATTTATTCACGATACGCAGTGTATTTGTGTGAGTAATATTTGGTGTTTAGTGTGTGTAGATAAGTTCGATTGACTGTGAGGTGTGCTGGTGATGTGTACACTCGCATACGCAGGTACAAGTCAGTAAATACGGCTACTATTTTTGAAAAGACACGAAAACCCATTTCCAACATATCGATGGATCTAGTGATGCGATAACAATTCTGAAAACTGATCTGAATTCGTCGTAAAATCTAATTTAAACGACTTTCCTACTTTTTTAATTTTTTTCCTTTGATTTACACAATAATTGAAAATATCAATTTTTAAATGTCCAAATATATTAAGGTAATTTGAGGACTTAGGGGACAAAATCAAAAATTGAAGAGAAAATCGTTCTAAAGAAGACATCACGACGAATTCAGATCAGTTTTCAGAATCCTTATCGCATCAATAGACCCATCGGTACGTTGGAAATATAAATGGTCTGAATTACTATGTTACGTGATAGAGAGAGACAGACAATCGCCGGTTCCAATCCCCTTAATGTGATTTTATTAAAATAAAATAATAAGTAAATTAATATTATTATTTTATTTCGTGTTATATTGTAGATGTTACCTATTTTATCTTATTTGACATTTTTGAACAGTTTAAACTAATACTTCAAGTGAAAAAATCTGAGAGGGATTCGTTATCAACGAAAAATTTTGAGCGTACCCTTATCATATAATTGTTCATTGCAAAAATATTTAAGAGGACGCCATATACGCTATTGTTAAGGGGTTGTGTATAGGCAATTTTGATTACATTTAAAAAAAAATTAAAATCAAATAAATTAAAAACATTTTAATAAATTTTAAAAGTAAATTAAAATTAGACCTGTGCCGGTACTACTTTTAATTTTCGTATAATCACGATAATGATTAAAAAACATGTTTACTCATTTTTTATTGTTATAAAATTGAGAATATTGTAGAAAGATGAAATAAAAAATACATTGTAAAGAATAAAAATATTTAGCGACTGGTGGAGCCAATTTTTGATATGTGCATTTTTACCCATTTTATAAGTTGTTAAAAAAATTTTAAAAAACCGATATTTTAACAGTTTATAAACATGTAAAAATGCATATATCAAAAATCAGCTACACCAGTTGCAAAATAATGTTGTTAGTTATAATTTGTTATTTGTTTTGTATTTTTAACATGTTTGTAAGTTGATAAAAATGAAAAATTCTAATACAAGTTTTTCATTGAAAATTTGTCGGTGTGACATCCTCTTAAGAGGAGATAGTTAAAAATTTGGACAAAAGTAGACCACATATTTAAATTATTTTGAAGGGCAAAAGTCAAAGCTAAAAAATAGTAAATTTGGCCTCCATTGACATCTTCAAAACCTAGGACCTATGAGTATGTGTACAGTGTAGTCTTAATACAATCTATATAATGTACTTTATAAGTATAGTTATGTACATGTGTATAGTATACGTAATTAGGTATACAGAATGTGACTAAATACACTGTATGGAAGGTCGTATTTCTTTTTCCTAAGGAAAAGTAAGGAAACCACTGTGATAATCAAATCTAGAACCGATTTAGTCAAAAATTTGCTTACGGAAAAACATCATTGTAAAATCAATATCTGTCTCGCTATGCTCAGAATATAAAAATGTAACAATAAATTGTCAGACAAACAGTACTTTTAAATCATATAAAATTATAACATTATTCTTAGATATTAATTTGAATTTTATTAATTTCTGTTTTAGTTTCTTTTTTCACATTGATAACATGATTATCATTATTTTTTTTTTTTTTTTAGCTATAATTAATACATTAAAAATAATAAGTATAAAATAACAAAAGTCAATTTAGTAAAAAGAAAAAATATATTTTCGAGGCAAACATTTAATGAACTTTTTATGAAATTTAAATTTGTATTTTAGGATAAAAATAGTTAATTAAAATAGCTAATTCGGTTAATAATGTTTTCACTTATGCGGCGTTTTCTTCTATTGGTCTGAAATTACGGATATAAAACGTCAGTAGGTAAACCGGTCGAATTTCTTAGAGGATTTTCATCATTCTATAGCAGGTAAATGGACAGAGAAAAAGCCCCGGATGTGTAATAATATGTCGTCTTCTGAGATTTTTAGTTTTAGAAAAGAATAAACACAAACAAAAATGATGAAAAAAACAACATCCCGTCCCTTTGACTACAATATTATTTCCGGAGGAACCTTTCAAACTCAGTTTATCTACGCTCTGCATAAACAATATACAATAATTGCACATTCGGTTACTAAACAGTCCGATTCTTTTATTCGTATCAACTCATTTTCTTTGTAAACATTTATATTTTTTTATTTTTATTTTTATTTTTTTTTGTCAATTTGAAATATTTATCTGATTATATTCTTAAGATAAGTTAGAATTTTTACTTTTTTTTATTATTGTTATTTTTTTTTGGATTTCATACTTTTATTAAATGGCAACCTTGATATTCTTGAAACTTGAACTTGATATTTTGAATTTAAAATTCCAACACGGAATATTTTTCTGAAAACCTAACCTTATATATATATTAATATTTAGACTTTAGAAAAGTGGTGAAGTACGGAGTACTATAAAATATATTTCCGTCTTTCCGCCAACAAATCTAAAAACTTTACATACCTATAAATAATGAACTGTTGATTCAATATTAAATGTTGATATATCAACAATTTCAGAGAAATATTTTACATCAGAATATTAAATGCAAAATATAGGTTAAACCCGAAAAATTACAAGGATACAAAAATAATAACAAAACTACATTTCTATATAAATATAGTGTAGTGTATTTATAAGTAGGTATCTCAAGTTTATAAAAAAATAAAAGTTTTAAATAGATAAATATTTAGAAAAAAATTAGGTGATTGCTAGAAAAAATTACCCTATACATAATACCGTAAAAATTCTACTGAAATTTAATCATATACATTCTTTGGAATATTTCTTTATTCCTTCTAGGGTTCGGGTTTCAATGTATTAGTATCTTTGTAAAAATACTTGACACTTGACATTTTTTGAGAAATAAATAAGTCCCTTGTTTAAAGTTTTTAAACAAAAGTATTGGCATCTTATATTCCAATTGTGTAGTCGGTCCGCCAATTCATCTATCTGGTTATCCAATAAATTCTCATTGTCGTAGTTAATACAGATATTATTGAACTTACAATCGACCGTCCTTACAATTAATTAGTCATATAGTTACTAGAAAAACAGTAACCGAGAAATATAACATACTTCCAGAGTTTTTTTTTTAATGTCTCTCTATCCTTACACTGTGTTAGTCATACATTTAAGTCTATAAATTAAACAAATTTTTTTTAATTGTGTATATAATATTAACCTATTGTGTAAAATTTATTAATTTATATCATTTATATATTATATATTTATAAACAATTTTATATAAAATATAAAAAAATGTTATTTGTAAATATTTTGATCACAATTTTTTTTTTTTTTTTTTTACCCATTAAATATAACAAATATATGAAATTAAATTTATTTAAGTTTTCATCTTTTTAAAAGATATTATTTGTTATTTTAGGACATTTAAATTATTTGTGCCCTACTGATACATTATTATTATTGGTCAATAATATTTACATTTTAATTGCATATTTCCCATATTTTAATGTTTTAATTTATTATGGTTTTCAAATTTTTGATTATTTCGAATTTTCTACACCACTGCTTACTAATTCTGCATTATTAACTAAAAATAATTTAAAAATATAAAAACAATGACCAGTTGAAAGACTGTAGAAATTGGATAAAAGAAAAAATTTCAATTTAGAAAACATAAATATTTCAAACAATTGTATATAACTATGTCATTATAATAATACATTAAATTCTAGTACTGTAATGAATTAAACCGTTAGAGATAAAAAAAAAAAATTAAGAAAAAACAAAAATAAGGTAAGGTACTTCACAAAATAAATGTAATTATTTATATCGTTCTTACGTTAGTGAATTTACAAAAAAATTTCAAAGGTAATACAATAGTTAAATAGTGAATTGTTTGCAGTTACTCTGTAAAACTGGTACCTACACATAGCCCATATAGGTATTTTAAACTATTTAAAATATTATTCAGAATTAAAAGAATATATGTTACATTTATCTTATATTATTGATCAATAATGTCAGTTAATATTAAATGATCATCTTTTAAATGATGAAAATGTTATACATTTTATTTCCATGATCGCAAACAATGATGTAATTAATAAAATTCAAGTTAGAACTAGGGCAAATAATAAGTATAATAATATTAACACATGACTACCACGTAACTGTTTGCGTTCATTTGGTAATTTATTTTTTCCCCCCAATGAACACATTTTTAAATTTGTATTTGAAAATCTATCCAAAACCATTCGCGTACGATTTTAGGAACCGCGTACGGTTACAAAAGTTCGAACACAAAACGTTCAATGGAATAAAAGTCCACGAAAAATTTTTAACTGTTAAATAGGTGGTACGGAATGCAAAGTTTGCGCACGTGATATACACGGGGCAATGGCCACGCAGGTATAACCACTACTGATATAACTAATTCAGAGTTAATAACTGAACATAACCATGCAGGAAATAAAAATATTTTACAAGTCGAAAATTTTAAAATTGATATAAAAACGTGCTAAACTATCCAGTGATAAACCTAGTCAAATTTTTGCTGAGGTAGTGAGTGGAATACCAAATGAAGTTTTACCTAATATACCTAAAGAGAGTGCTACAAAAAGTTTTATACAAAAACAACGCAGTAATTCTAATCCTTGCAAACCTAAAAGTTTAGAAGATTTAAATATCAAAAGTAAATATAATAGTTTTTACATTTATTAATTTATATTTACTTTTTTAGGTAGGTATCTAGTTACTTTCATAGTCATATTATTTTTAGATAATTGGGCATTAATTCATGGAAAACAATTTTTGTTATCTGATAACTTGGGTACTAATGGGAAACGAGTTATCATTTTTGCTATGGACGAAGGATTACATATTTTGACCAACGCAGATGCATGGTATTTTGACGGTAATTTTAATTTCGGTCCCGATCATGCAGTTTTATGTTATACGAGTTCCTAAAAATAACCATTTTATAACTGCTGTATACCGCTTACTCGAACGCAAAACAATGACTATTTATGAATCTATGTTCAAATCCATTTTAGAAATGTGCGCGGAGAAAAACTTATTTCCTGATCCAAAGTTCCTACACATTGATTTTGAAAAATCGGTTATCACAGCCGTTTATTAATATTTTATGTTCCGATTTAATAATAAAAGGATGCTTTTACCATCTTTGCCTAAGTACATTTTGTAAAATACAATAGCTCGGTTTGGGATCGAATTATATTAATGACGACAAATTTAGTAATTTTTGTTCCATGATTTATGGACTTGCTTTTCTTCTCCTTCATCGGGTAAACAAAGGAATGAATTATTTGAAACAAATAATTCCTGAATCACTTATTATTCCCAAATGTACTGAATTATTATTTTGATACAGCATATGTTAATGGTTCATATAAAAAATGTGGAGCTGATATAAAAATAAAATTAAGAAAAACAAATCCCTTATTTCCACCTCCAACTTGGAATGTCTTTGAAACAACATTAAATAATGACCATAGGACTAATAATGTGTGTAAAGCCTGGAATAATCGTTTCACATATTTAGTAGGGTATAGTCATCCAACAATATGGGTATTCATAAAAAAAATTTAATTGAACATTGAAGTAGATCGGGCAAAAATAGTTTAAAGTGAAATGGGTGAAACATATAAAAAAAAATAATATGAACCAAAAAAATATCAGACTTAAAATATTGTGTCAACGTTTACAAAATTTTGATATTGGTATTGAAGATTTTTTAGATGAAATTCGGTATATATTAAAATAAGGCCAAGAAACTAGGTATCTAATATATTTTATTTCATATAATTCATATTATTTTAGTAGGTATTTAAAAAAACAAACAAATATAAATAATTTTAATAATCCTAATGGTATTTTGATTTTTTTAGTAATTATTTGTATATTTTAAATTCATATTTGTATTTTGTATCTATGTACTTATCTGTGATATTTAATAATAAACAATAATTGTATAAAATTATTTTAATAATATTCTAATAGTATTTTGGCTTTTTAGTATTTTATTTTATATTTTTAATATATATTTATACTTTGTATCTATATTATGTACATGTTTCTGTGATATTTGATAATAAATTATTTTAATAAGTACATAAAATAAATATTTAAAAATTTAAAATTATTCGTGGACTTTTATTCGCGGATTTTTATTCGTATATTTGTATTCCATTGGACTTTTTGTCATAGGACTTTTTGTACTGGACTTTTCATTGCCGGGCTTTTAGATACAATAGGTATCATATTCACTTACTTCTTTAAATATGAAGTAAGTACTGCGTTAATTTATAATTTATACTTAATTTAAATTAAGATATACGTATACTGTACACCGCAAGCTCATGAAAATTCTTCAGCCCTAAAGTTTTAACCTAGGAATGATTATAAATAATCAATATAAGTTTAAGTTAATACATTGTAAATATATACCAGTTAAATTAGCCAATTTATGTTAATATATATAATGAGTATATATAAATAATTCTACAAGTAACTCAACACCAAAATATATAATGAGTACTTGTAACTATTTATAATATTATATATATACCCGAAGTCACAATATTATACAATTTTATTTCAACGACTAAGTTGTCATCTTCAGCGTGAACCAAAAACTAACCATCAGAAACAATATACAATCGTATATATATATATATATATATATATATATACAGATTATTTCTGACAACATCACCACAAACCAACATATGGTCGTGAGTTATCGACCACGCCTACCACAGGTTTATGCTAATGCCATCTGACTTCCATTAAATTAATTTTAATAACGAATTTTTAATGGACTTAAGTCTCAGTCTAACAAGGTATTTTTATTTTTTAACATTTCTATTGATTCTCTTATGTTTAATTCCTTATAATTATTTACATGTATTAAAAGTTTTGCAGATTTTATATTATGATTTGTATTTAATAAATGTTCCGCAACAGGAGACATGTCGTCTTCTTGTTTTTTGACATTTCTTAAATGTTCTTTAAACCCAATAACAATATTTCTTTTTTTTTTTACCTACATAGCATTTATCACATTAATCGCATTGATTTTTATAAATTCCCCATTTCTTTCCTTCCTTTACTTTATCCTTCATGTTTCTTAATAGTGCTTTTATATTATTTTTTTTAGTTGTAACTATATTAACCCCATAGTTTTTAAAAGTATTTGTTGAGTAATCTGAAATTTTGGGAATACCATATAAACCATTGCTAATCTCATTATTTTATTCTCTAACCCATTATTAAGAGTGCTAACCATCTTATGTTCTTTTGACCATTTATGTTTCCTAACCATTTTTAAAATTAAATATTTTTCATACCCATTAAATTTAGTCATTGCAGTTCTTATTTGTAATTGTAATTCGTCGATGTCATTTTTATCTAACTGGATATTAACTAATCTATAAGCCATACTATTAAATTTTGCTATTTTTTTTTTTTTTTTTTGCCAATAGTGGTTCGATTTTTTGGGAATATACCTGAAAGTGTGTGTTTTTTATCGATAAATTCAAATTTCAGTTGGCTATCTATTCTTTTAATAAGTAAGTATAAGAATGGTTATTTTCCATCGACTTCTTTTTCATATGTACTTCGGAATTGGAAAACATTTTGACTCATACATAATTTTGTTACGTTAATTAATTTTTTTCGATTTTTAAATCTTCTAAGCAAGTTTTTGGTTGTGATATCAATTGGAAAACTTGGAAACAAAGCTACCACGTAAAAAAATTCTATGTTTTTAATATTAAAATTTGACAATTTATAGTCAAGTTCTAGGTTATTTTTAACTAAAAGACTTTGGAACTTTTTAAGTGATGAAAATATCCTAACTAAATGTTTTACTAAACCATAAATCGGAGGCCCCATATTAGACACAATGGATCTCATACTGTCTCCCGGCTAATTAATTTTCGGCAACGTATATAGTTTAGGCATTTAAGGATTAGGTATTTTAATGAAAAATCTACTTTTCTCTTCTATTATTAATTTTGAATTATTTATCATTCAAAATATATATTTATAAAAATCAACAAAACTTTTAAAATACGTAAATAATTATAAGGAATTAAACATATATGTAGAAATGCAATAGAAATGTCAAAAAATAAAAATACCTTATTAAATTAGGACTTAAGTCCATTAGAAAATTCGTTATTAAAATTAATTTAATGTAAGCCAGATGGCATTAATATAATTATCTATCGGTTTGTAGTGATGTCTTCAGGAATAAACTATATATATATGCGAATGTATATTGTTGCTGATGGTTAGTTTTTGGTATGCGCTGAAGATGACAACTTAGTTGTTGAAATACGTATATGCAAAATAAAATTGTATAATATTGGAACTTCGGGTATATAATATAATACTATTAGTTTGTTAATGGTCAATATTAAAATTAGCTACATAATTAAAAATATTTTTAAATATTATTTTTTATCTATAAAATATACAACATTTATATAAAAAACGTTTAATAATGTTTTCTAGATTGAATAACATATGTAACAGAGCATATTGTCCCTACAAGTGTACAAATTTAGAAACTTTTGAACGATAATATCATTAATCATCAAATAAAGGATATCATTAAGATGAGAAAATTCTTCAAGCAAGTTTTAAAAAAGTTTTCTGTAAAAGTCTAAAACTACAAATATATATATATGTATGTATGTATGTATGTATGTATGTATGTATGTATGTATGTATGTATGTATGTATGTATGTATGTATGTATGTATGTATATACCACATAACTTTAAATAGATTTGTGCTTGAATAAATAAGATATTTTTCACGATTTTTTTTTAGAATTTCTTCCGCATAATTAGTATTTATTTTATTTATTTATCTTTCTTTAAATAAATTATATTAGAGTGCATAAGAATATTCTTAAATTTATTGACTTACAATAAGAAAAGGTTAAAATTTACATTTGAATATTCTCATCAAGCCTTTTCGTTTTAGCATTAAGTTATAAACGGTATAAAATACTTTTAACAATTGATTTACTTTTTTACATGTTTTATTTATTTGAATAAAAGTTGAAAATTACATAGTATCATTTTGAGATGACTGCTATCGTCAAAAGCTAAATTAAAAACTTGTTTGCTTTCATTATTGTTAATTGAGTTTATTTTAAAAGTTAATAATTGGAAGTACAGTCTCCTTCGTTCTTTAGAATAAAAGAATTGCTGTTAACTATTATATACACCTATCTCAATCCTATTCAGTTAAGTAGCATTCGGATGGTCGTTTCCTTCTATATATTTACTAACCGACCATTGGGACTATAATATAATAGGATTGTTGTAAATAATATATCCTTTGTTAGATTAGGCAGATCCTAGAAAATAAAAACTATGACTTACCTATTTTCATAATCTTACCGCCAACAAATCTTAAAACGATATGAAGGGTCGCGGGGGAAAAGATCAAAGTCAATTTTTTGAAAAAATGAGATAATTATGCCATTTTATAGTTTATTCCCATATGTAACGATGAGAAAAAAAAGATCATAGTCTGCTCTACAACAGAGGTTTAAAAATAACTATGACGGCAAATAAAGTTGAAAGTACGAGTGAAAACTGGGAAAAATGTCAATATACACAAATATTACGCTTAGACATTGATTTTTCTTTGCCGTAATATGTATTTTAAGCATTTTAGGTACTACACAGACCATCATGTTTTTGTTGTTGTTATCGATTTCAGTACATTATTATAAGATAAAAATGTGCTCATTGTTGTCATATTGTCCGATCGTTTCGTATGCGTTTTACTTTTCGTGTGATTTTTTCATAAACACTGTATCGTTTTTTAAAATGGACACAACATTTAGTAATTCTAGTGTAGAACTTAAGGAAAACGGCGCAAATAATGTCAAAAAATACGAATAGAGTATGTGATGTAATGAAAAATATACGTGCAACTTCGAACGAGTTGGAGAACGACTGTCGTTGTAAGAGATATAAATGTTTTTAAGTTATTTCTCCTAAATAAAGGCAAAGAATCATCAATGATTTCAATAATTTGAGCGAATATAATCGGCAGAATAATTATCTTGGAGGACTGATTACAATTCTATCTGTTGAGAAACGCAGAAGCAGAAAGGACGAGACTGAGGTAAACTTTAATAATTCCTCTTATAATTACCATTTGCGTATTTATGACAATGATTCGCTGCAAGATATTTTTTTGTGCTATAAAGCTTTTTTAAGTATACGTGGTATTTCTAATCGCCGTGCTCAAACTTTAAAAAAAAATCTATCTGTCATAGTTGGATATGATGGTCGAGGAAAACATCCCAACCGACCGCATAAGTTATCTGACGAGACAAAAACAAAAGTTTTTGAATTCTTAATATCTTTGAAAGGAAGATTAAGAAAAAATACTAAAATAACACTCTTCGACTTTCTTACAATGGTGTCCTTGCAATAAAAAAAAAAGATAAAATTCGTAACCTACTACATCTAAAGCAATTTTTAGTCAACCCCGATACGCAAAATGTCTATGCCTCACTCATATCAATGATGAACACAATGTGGAGTATGTTGATGACCCTCCAATAGACGCAGATATAGACCAGTAACGGGTAATAATGATCAATATCACTTTTTTTTTTTTAATTTTTTTTCCTACACTTTTAAAAATGTAAATTTCTTATTATTTTTTTTTTTTACTTAATAATAAAGAGTATAAGAAGAGTAATATATTATTTGTATTAATTCAAATCTTAATCCTGAATCCTTTTTTAAACTTTAAATTTGCTATACTGAAAATTTGAAAAAATTTAGTGATCTTTTTTCCGTCAGCCCTTCATATGCAATGATTATTCTCATCGAACAATAAAATATATTAATTTTATAAATCTAGTTATACATAAATTAGGTAAATCTGAATATCTGATTGTATTTCTATGTTTAAATGAATTCATAAAATAATGTGACAATATGATTTTAATTTTGTACAAATTATTTACTTGATTTAATAGACTATATTTTTACTCGATTGACTCTAAATAATAAGAATATTATTAAAATTACAGTATAGGAGAGTCGTGTAATATATTTAAACAATATTTAAGTATTTTGATAATGGTTATTAAAATATATGATTAAAAAGTTTTTTTCACAAAATTGAACACCTAGTAAAAAAAAATTCCGTTTTGCTTTTACCACAAAATTTTGGTTTATTTATCAAGAATGTATTATTATAATATGGTAACTAATATAAAATGCATAATTAAATAAGTACGAATAATAACAATAAATCATTTGAGCATTTAATATATGTCAATTAATTTTAATTTAAGTAAGTAAACCTTAAACAAATACTTGTAATTTTTATATTCGAATACACTTCATTAAAAAAATTACATTTTCAATATAAATTTTATATATTTTTTATACAAACATAAATATTTGCATCTAAGTACAATATTAAAGAAATTTGTTTACACGCCGATAGTAAATATATTTCGAAAATCTAATTATTTAAAAAATATTTTATAGAGTTGGTATTGTAAAATGAACCAAAATATACTTTTACAAGTAAAATAATGCTAAAAAATTAAAATATACATAATATATAAACATGAAACAAAAGCTATAAAATTCCAATTTATTCTCATAAAAAAATATTTGATATATACATGATTTAGAGTGAATTAACTTTTATTTTGTTTTCATATGTCAAATTTAAAGGCTATTAAATTTCCTACTGTCTTGATCAACAGGTGGATTTTGGATTTTATATTTTATTTTTATCTTTTTCCATTTAAAATCATTATTTTAAGTTTTATCATATATAAGTTATAGAAGAATTTTTAAGTGATAAATATTTTATTTAGGCATAAATGTTTTTATAATATTACGTTTAAAAGCACACGTTAATTTTTCAAGTTTCACATCAACCTTCGAAAAGTAATTACTAAAATCTAACCTAAATCATATGCAGGTATAAATGTATTTAGACTATTAATTTTGTTTATAATTAATTTACCAAATATAGGTAGATGCCTATTATAATATTATATAAACCGTAAAAATAATAAAGAATATTTTTTCACCAGACACATTAAATTTTTTCGTTAAAGTAATTATTTTTAATAAAAATAATCAACCAAGCGTATTATAGCGTATTTAAGTATAATCCCAATGCAGTCATTCCTAAAGTTTCCTCTATTATTATGCAAACTAAATATTCGAGTTTACCTCGTATCACTCATATTACAATAATAATTTGTCACCAAATTTTATTTAACCCTCTATTATAACTTATTGTATTAAAGAGTAGGTTATAATTAAAAAATATTGTATTGATAGTTAAATTCAGCAAAGAATGTAGTCCGGATTAGCGATTCGTTTGACTAAGAAATTTTGTTCGGCCATATTTATTTATTACATTAGGGTCATTTTATCAATCGTCAGTTAAGAACATTTAAACTCCGTTTAAAATTAATCCTCAGTTAAACTAGAAATGTGATTTTATGATCACCGGTTTAAATGTTAAATGGCATTAAGTCAACCAAGATATTTTGGTCAGTTAAACTTTAAGCCTCGTATAAATTCAATATTAACAAATAGATTATAGTATATTTTATCTATTTTATTAGGTAGGTAGGTATAACTATATTATATTCTCGTATCTACGTAGATTTTTATTAATATTGGTATTTAAAGCTATTCATAAATATCAAAGCGAGTATTTACATTATTATTATCACAATTATCGGATTATATAATATGAAATTATTTAGAATTAATTCTAGATGAAAAAATGATTAGCTGTTATAGTGATAAAAAAATTTATATTTTGATTTATATAAATCTTAAACTTCGAAGACCTTATTTATTGTCAACAAGTATTTACTATTTGAATAAATCAGACGACCAAAATTTTTTAGCATCCGTGTCATATATGTTCTAATCTGACTACCAAGAAATTTGTGGAACGTTCTCGTTTGGCTTTTAAACACATCTCAGAAAAAAAATTAATATATTTCACAAATATAAGAAAAATATGAACTATATAGGTAGTACATTAATATAAATTATTAAAGAAATAAATAATTTAAAAACACTCATAAAATATAACAATATCATTAAAACACATAAATAATGAAAAAATGATGAAAAAATATGGTTGTTAATAGATAACAATTCACTAATTGAAGTTGACATCATGTTCATATTGACGTCGTTACTTATTTCAATAAATGCATTTTGATAGTTAATTAATATTCAGTTTGTTAAACCTGGTTTAATTAAACTTAGAATAAATGTGATTGATAAAATCATTATTTCTTTTTAATCTACGTTTAATCTTAAACCTAGATTAATTAAATGGTAATTTAACCAACGATTAATAAAATGGCCTTAATAAATTACAAAAATAATAAATATGTTATGACAAATTACAAAAAAATACATTAGGAATTCAACTTTTTACTAGCAAAAAAATCAAAACTTTATTAGTAGAATCTTCGAATTTCATTTCATATTCTGATTTTTAACATTAAACTAAGGACAGTAACAAAAAAGTCAAATTTTTGTTATCGATAAACTTATTTCATAGATAAAATGTGCGTGTTCCGGGAATTTCGAAAAAATTACCAATTTATTTATCGTTAAGCAGTATGAATTACGTTCACCAGACTATCAGGGGTCTGGACTATTAGAGGTTTGGACTATTGAAACTCTAATGTATATAAGTTATAAGTTATATAGTTATGTAGATTACTCCAAATTTGAATTGGTTTTTTTAAAAAATATTCAGGTTATATACATTTTGAGAAATTTTCAAACTTCTAATTTTATCTGTGTGCAATATAACTTGTGATTTTTATTCATTCAAATATAAAAATAATTTTCGATGCTATAAACCCAACATTGACTGAGCTACCAACAGCTGTTTTAAATATGAAAATATAACTAAAATTAAGTGAAAATAAACTAATTTAATTTTAAGCCGGATAAATTTTTTTGTTTTTGTTGCTTTAGTAAAAAAACAGAAAACAAATCACATAGGTGTATATCTAATTCAAATTTAGAGAATTGATTTTAATGTAGACTCCTTCGTGATAATTCATAAAAATTGTCTATAGATTTACATTTTAGGGACTTTAAATTTTCAAGATGTAGGGTTTAAAAAGAATTCCAATTTCATACACCAGTAATTCAACTATTATAATTTAAAAGTAACTAAGTACTTTGCATTACAATTCAATTTTATTTAGCCAAATGTAATTGTATACATAACGAAAATCAAAAACTTTACTTGCTTTAAATTGGTAAATTTTGAATTATTTTAATTTTTATTAAAGACAATTAAAAAAAATATTTTTTTAAATATTTAAAAGTTAAATTCAATACTTTTTGATTTTAAATTTATATTATTATATAATATTATATAAGTATTTTCCTATAGATAACTATCAAAAATACAAATTTTCTTAGGTACTTATAAAGATACAATAATTAAAGACACAATAATTATTATAGGACATTTCAGGACCTATAGAACGCGTCGCATAAGAGTTACTTCTACCTATATGTTTATAGAACACGAAAAAATAATCAATATCACTGATTTCCAACTTGAAATAATTTTATAAGATTTTACATCCATTTAGAAAAAAAAACATTTTTGAATACGTTTTAATCGTATGTTTTGTTAATACTTAATATATAAATATGTTTATTCAGTGGCGATGGTTATAAAATTATAAAAAATTAATAATATATATTTATATAAAGAAAATAAAAATTTAATTTTATAAATAGCATAAAAAATTATCAAAATTAATATGATGCAATAGTATTTCAACAAAATGTATTAAATCATTTCACGAGAAAATTTAATTTAATATAAAAGCATTGCAATTTAAAAATTGATATTAAAATATGGATATCTAAAATTAAACTTTGTATTATGTTTATATAATATAAAATTACATATCGTTTTTCAATTAAAAATGTATAAATAAAATGATTAATTTAGGTATTTTGTAATTTCATTACACAACGCTTATTCCATGTCACTATAACGTACCTTGGAAATGATTAAAACCCAATATTATATATATATATGTATACGAGTGTATTATACCCTTCTATCAAATGAACGTGTACAATATTAAATGTAATAATAATAAACTTGAAAAATGGTAGAAATCTTATTAGTTTTATATATTAATAATAAACAAAATTACAAAATGCGTCGATTATATTAAAATATGATTAACAATTTTCCATTTGTCTATACGTATTTCAAAAACTTATGGGAATATTAACCTGTATTATTAAACACGCTTTATGTTTTCTATTAATTTAAACATTAAAATATACGTTTTTAGCGTTTCTACTGCCCAAAATTAGTTTTTATGGGAACCATTTGAATTAATAATAATATAATTTTAATTTATTTTAAATTATTATTTATGTTTTTTTTATTATTATTATTATTATTATTTAATTTTAAATATATTTTAAAATGTAATGTTTGAATCATGTTTTACATAAAAAAAAAAAAACGTAGTTTTATTTATTTTTTTTAAATTTAATTGTTCTAACGTCACTGTTACATTTGTCATCCATGACACACATCAATGGTACGTATCAGAGAGTATCAGGATAACACACAACAACAACAACAAGTTGGTTACACCCATATCCTAGTCGACATTTTTTTAATTTGGTTCAGTGCGATTCGGTTTAATCATTTGGTTGGCTGTTACTTGTTGATCGTCTTTCATATTTAGGCCACTGATTATTATCGATCCTTCTGCCCTTTTATACTTTGTGTTAGTTTTTATAATTATGTTAACTTACACAATTATGTGTTAAAAGTATTTATTATTTGATCCCGTCCAACCGCCATCCTGTGAGATATATTGTGTTTTATTTATGTATGTAGTTTTGTTGTACACCTACTTCAGTAATTGATTTTACTAATTCTCTCTTTCCGTTCAATATTTGTGTATAATGTATTTAATTATGAATATCTCAATGATTTAAATAAAAATTGGATTTTTATAAAATTTTAGAATAAAAGTTGAATTCAATATTATGATGCCCTTATGAAAATCGTATGGTACGATTATGCTCATTAAAATAATAATTATTATACGATTTCTAGAAAATATCAAAATTTAAATCAAATAAGTACCCAGTAAGTAAAAATGTTAATTATTTCTAGAATTTCTAACGAATATATAGCGAGTATTGGGCTTAAACATGTGTACTTCACCAACATTTTTACCATACCAATATGTAAAATTTAAAATTTAAATTAAATAAAAAAAACAAAATATTATTATTTTTGTTCAGAATGAAAACGGATGACACTTTTTACTTGAAAATAATAATAATATTTTACAATATACAATATTACTATGTACACAGAACATTTTATTGTAATATCATAATTATTATACGTGTAAATAAACAAACCTAAGACAATATAGAACAAACCGCGCAGTATATACGCCAGTATGACAATTATTTAATATAAATATTAAAACTAAACAGATGGCTACTCAAAATCGATATATGACATATATCGAACTCGACCAAACTAATTCACACGCATAGCCGAAATACAGAACCAATAGAAATGCATTTTTTTAATAAGCGAGGACAGAGATCACCGGGGTCATAGGGCCTATATAAGAGTGTTTTCCAGTAGCAGAGGTGCTCTCTTTTTTTTCTTCCTCTCGCGACTTAAGTTTAAATATAATGAATAAATTAACTGTTACACCGCATTTTCCATTTCTTTCCTTCTATCTTTTTTCGATAAATTTTACTGGTCATACTCGTGGTAAGTTTGTCTTGGGGGTCTTTGTTCTTCTAAATCGTCTTTATTTATTTTTATTTTTTTATATATATACTAATTATACACATATGTGTATGTCAGGATTCAGCCTATCCTCTGCGCAATCATTGATGTTTTATTATATCTTTACAAAGGGAAAACGCTCCGAGCTTGTTTCGCACCATTTTGTAACTCTTATTTAACCACACATCGAGTGTGCTCTGGAGTCAGGTATATCTATGTGCATGCAAGTCTCGAGCTACGTTGATAGAAACACCGGTCAAAGGTAATATTTATCAGAACTACTCCGCTGATGGTAGTCGTACACTTCAATATCGAGCTTGCGCGAACCGTGACTTTTTCTTCTCTTGTCTGCATTCGGCGTGTCAAAACATTTTTGCATTAAATTAATTTTCTATTTTATTTTTAATTTTTGTCTTAACTTATATATTCGGTCGGTAAGCTTCTACGAGTTATAACCGTAGTTGTTGTGTACATTTCATCTCTACGGAGACATTAAAATCTGGATTGGTCGCCACTGGGATCTATCTACTCCATCACGACTTGGTGAGCGTGCGCTGGACTGGTCTGGTGTTCGGGCACCCAGTGATTATTGTCTCTTTGCGAATAGTTGTTAAATAACTACAATCGTGTATTGTAATAAAATATTTGTTAAACAACAAAGTCTACAAAGATATATTGAACTTATTGACGGCGAACATAGAACTCTTACCTGAATTTACCTGTCCACATCATATACCTACGCATACATAAACTAAGTCATTAATGAGTACATTATTCTCATTTTTTTGTATATTACGGACAGACGGCGAAAACGTAAGTGCAGTTATTATATACCATATATATTAAGTTGTAAAATAATTGAATCATAATTATGATCATCTCACACTCTACCACCTATAACGTACCGTACCACCTACTACTCTTTATTTTTACACTTATTAATATATTTTTCTTTTTTTCTTTTATATTACATTATCATTATTATTATTTTTTTTTAATTTCACAGTGAATACACTTAATATTACCTAAGATGACGTTTTTAAAAAAAATCATATACTGATTATAATTGAAACTTTATTTTAGACTAAAAATCGAAGCACACAGTTTTTGTTTGTGAGTGTATCCCTTTCTCTCTCTCTCTCTCTCACTCTCTCTCCTCTCACTCACTCACTCACTCTCACTTTCTTTTTTTACCATTTCGTTCTTTTCAATCATTCCATTCACTCATCACAACATTATTTATTTATTTTTTTTATATTTCTATTTTTTTTTATTTAAAATATTGTTTAAATAGTTTATATGTAGTAATAACAGTGTGAATAGATAAATCACATAACAAACATAAGTGATGTATAACATATTATGATACTTAATGTCTAAATTACAAACGGTGATAAAACATTTTAATATTATATCTTAAAAATAAAAAAATTATATAAATATTACTATATAAGGTATGTCTCATAAATTTCGTAATAACCTTATTTCAATAGCCAAAATATAATTTGACATTTTCAAATTCTTTCATCGATGTTTAGGAATTTAAAAGAATATTATTATTTACTTTTCAATCAAGTTTATGATATTTCTAAATGATAGACTCCATACATTGCTTTAATAAGTGAAATGCCACGTCAGTATAGTAAAAATGAAATTGTGGAGGATCAAATTAATATAATGATTATTAAAAATTTAACATTCTTACATGCTGTTGATGTACAAACGATTGACGATAGGTCAGTGTAGGGGTTGACGATTTAGCGAAGAGCCATTCTAATATTTACATTGTTTTGTGGTTCAATCGACATTTGGCACTTATGAAATGATACGTCTTGTTAGTCCTCTAAATGAGACCTTCCAGGCCTACAATATGGAATGAATATTCGTTAAGAGCGAGAGGTATTTATGTTTTATTTTTCAAGTGGAGCGATAGATTTAGTAATTATAAAATGATGTTTATTTTAATTTATAATTTTTCTGGTAATAGGTTTTCGAACAAAAATGTAATCATTACATGCTTACCAACATACCTACATGCTAGTTGGTACTTTAAATATTTCATTTTAAGATTTTTTCAATATATTTTTAACCCGTGAAAAAAAAATATCAAATAATTATTTAAAAACGTTAAAAACTCAATCTCCTTAAATTCAGATTTTGCTATTTCTTCATAATTTCGCAAAGAATGATCCTAAGGAAATGAAATGTTTACTAAAATTGTATTTAAATACAAAACCATGGTGAAAACATTTGAATTTTTTTTTCTTAATATTAGGTTATTTACATAGACATTTTAAATATTGGGATTTTTTAATTCTAATATGGGTAATTTTGGGTTTTATTAGCTGAAAATTTTCTGTAAGGTTAAATGTAAGCTATATTAAATATATTCAAATAATTTCGAATTACGGTAGTCTAGATTTTTTTATAGCCATTTAAAGTTTTTTGACATATGATCGATTTTGAGATTATTTAAGTCCAAGTAATTAGTAATTTAAAATTTTAAAACCTAAATCGATTTAATACAATGTTATTTACTTTATACTTTAACTATATTTTGAAAAAAAAAAATGTTTAAATTATGCTAATGGAGCTAATGGTTTTACAATATTTATTTTTATTCTATTTTTAAGTCCACTAGTATTTTGTGTATATATCATAGTAATTTTGGTCCTATGAAATGAATAAATTTCTCATTTATATTTTATTTAAAATAATAAGTTAATACAAAATAATAATATGCCATGTATTTTTAACCATATTTAATTATTTTTATTCTTGAAAATACACGAATTGTTATGTTATTAATATACATTTATAAATAATACATTAAGCATGCCCATTTTATTTAATTTTATGTAGGTTAGGTTTATTACTTAAAAAAATATTAATTAATAATTTGGAGAAAACTACTCGGAAAAATTTTCGATAGATATAATTATGACCCGAAATTTTACTTATTGTATAATTTTTAGTAATAGTTACGTATATTATGCCTATCTATTTAAATTAATATTATTATTTATAAAATTTTTAGAAAGGCCATACTTAATTAGATGTATATATAGGTTTGTTCTTATATACTAAATGTTTCAAATTTTGATTATATATTAAACTGGCAGGAATAGACTTTTTTACACCGAAGCTCTTGTCAGAATAGAATTTTTTTTAAATGCAATAATTATTATCATTGTTTTAAAATGCAATACCACCATGTATATGTTTAATAAGCGAAATTCTTCCACCCCCTTTTGGCACAGTTTTTTAATACAAATCTAAGGTTAGTAAATATCATCCATCTATTAGTTTTATCCATGCTATATAGGTGTCAGTGTTAGTGACGTATAGAGTGTTTCCTGTTAATAACCTTCATCTGTCGTTCATGTGGTGATAAAACCAAAACGAATTCGAAATCTGAGACGAAACTATTTTTGTCTATTTCTTGTCATTGATATATGAGAACTAACATGGGTGAAATAAGTTTTTGCTTCAAATAATTTTAACTATTACTGGCATTATAACTGTAGTATACTTCGGTTGAACTGTAAATGGTGTGTGGTGTGCCATCAATCAATTTTAAAAATCCAAAAAGAAAATTACAATTTTATATATTTTTATCGTATATTTCCCAAAATTTCAATACATTTTTAAATATTTTTATAAAAAATTCCTTTTGATACTTGGAATAAGATCAAAAGTCATATATACTGAAATTTTCAATGAATGAAGAAATACAATATGTATGTAAATATTATGAGTCTATAAAAATCATAGTATACATTTTTTTATAAATTTCCAAATGTGATTTTGTATTGTTTATTAAAAACCTTGTTTGTTTATGAATTTTAATGGGAAAATGTTTGTAAATCATGTTATCAAATTATAATTTCACTATAGATACTGATCGGGATAACCTATAATTATAGAGATTATCGATTTTCCATGTAAATTTTATGAGTGTTATTAAAGATTTATAAAATATACTATATACAATATTCTAACGAAATAGCGCTATTTAATGATATGGGCACGAGTGCACAATATAACGTGGTAAATAAGAAAAACCTCGATGGCTTCAGTAAATAAATGAAAAATGCTTATTTTTATTATACGATAAGTGTATTCGCATTAATTACATTCTTATTGTTATATTTGTGAACAGACTTCAGCCGTTGTATAGACTAACAAAAGAAATCGTTTTTAATGAGAACTCTAAAATAGTTCCTGACATATTTGTAGAGAAAAAAATAAAAATCGTTGTGTGCAGTCTAAACAAAAATACAAATTACAATCATTGTTTTATTTGTTTTTTTTCTGTTATTAAAAACTATAAGTTTCATAAACATATTTATATATATTTTTATACAGTTTTATTATAATAGGAAAAAATATATTTTAATCAATTAACGTTTTATAGTATAAACATGAGTCACAGTCTAGGCTTAACCAAAAAATAATTAAGAATAGAGTTTTATATAAGTATCTACTATAAAAATAATAACCATTTAAAAAAATAATAATTTAAAAGTATCTAGTAAAAGTAAACTTTGTAAAATTCTAAAGGTTTTAATCGATAACTGTTCCTCATTTATAAATGTGTCTAGTAGATAATATAATAGTGATAATATGAACGATAAATATAAAACAATGAACTACCCGCAGACAGAATAAACACGAGGTATTCGCTAGACATGTTATTAATAATTATTATTTAAATTGTATTTGATCACTATTAGTAAAATATTACAATTAATTTATTAACTAAATTCTAATAATATATAAAAAGTTAATGGATAAAATCCAATAACAAAAAAATATGGTATAAAGGACCAAATTACACTGATCTTTAGAAGGGCAACTTACTCTTTTTTTTAAGTAGTTTAAGTTAAGTTTAATTAGATTAAACTAAATTATAATAAAATCAATGTTACTTCTTAATTATATTGATAAAAAATTGACCGAGTCATGTTACATTAGTATTGAAAATAAATAAATCAAGATAATTTATAAGTAGGTATTAAGTTAAAATAAGTTATTAATTATACTCAAAAATCAACACAGCAAATATTTTTCAAATTTTAATTTTAATTTTAAGGTTTTTCGAAATGTTGGTACTAACGTATGAAGTATTAACAAGGAGTACTAATACATAAATAATTAGAAGATTAATTTGTACACATATAAAATAAAACATTATTATCAAGCCATTATTATTATTTAACAAAATAATTTTAAAGTATTCAATGAATACTTAGTATCATGAAAAATAACTCTTTAATTTTACGTTAAATAATTGTAAATATATATAAGTAAATTAAAAGTTACCTATTTCAAAAAAATATCTTCGTTTATCTGTTGTCGGTTATTATTATGATATACATATCCCATTGTCTTTAATAGAATTCTCATAAAAATGGTCAAAATAGATAATGGAAATAAATATAATAATATAAACATAAAACCTAGTCAAAAATAAAATACCATGTCTATAAAATTATTATGTACCTAAGTATTCAAAACTAATCTATTCATTTTTTATTATTAATCACTAAATAAGGTTAATATTATTTTTAATGTTTTGCCCAATATAATAATAGAAAGATAACAAACACTATATTTTATTATACAATCACTCTGCGTCACCTAACCTATTCCATATAAATTTATTTATTTAGGTAAAATAATGCATATATTACATTGTTTGTTTTAGTTTTTTGTTTTTTTATAAAATAAATGTTGACAATTTTTTGAACAAATTAGTTTAATATAACAAAAAAAAAACAAATTCGGTCTCATTGCAAAATTCTTTTAATCATCATAGATAATTTTAATAATATTTTGATCCTTGACATTTTAAATTATCTGATTTATTCAAAATTGCAATTAAATTAAAAAATAATCGACCACTTACATAGAAATTATTCAAAAACATGAATCAAAGTAAAATGAGCCAATGTAAAGTTTAACATAAGAAATGGCATCAAATAACAATTACACCGAATAAATCGTTTATGCAAAAATTTTTTGATATGTTTTTTTATTTTAAATTCATAACAAATATAAGAAAAATTTGTACTTTACTTTTTTGTATTTTATTGATGAATATATATAAAGTATAAACAATATAGAAAAATAAATAAGTACACGGTTCATGCATATATATTTATATTGTTGTATATTTTAAATGGTCGTGAAAATCGTAAAAAAAAATGGATTAAATAAAGAAATGAAAGAAAACAATGACAAAAAAAAAAACAAATTGAAATAAAATGAAAAAATCCCCCGAATATAAAGTTTACTATGTTGTATACTTATAATTTTTTTCGTCATAATGTGTTTTTTATTTATTATTCTATGATAATAAAAATAATTTTAATTTTAATAAAATCAATATTAAAAATAAAGAGGTAATCTTTTTTTCTGTAAATGAGAACTTTATATAAGATAAAGATGTTTACACATGATTCATTAATTTTTAATTCTTTTATTATGTACTTTGTTTCATCATCTTTTAAATTATATATCAATTTTATTTTGGTTGTATTTTAATCGTAATTATACGATTTATTTTACACGTAACAGAATATTGAGTGTAATTAATATTAATTATTATATTGGCTTAGAAACGTATAAATACTAAATGTACTATATGATTCTTATAGTGACTTACTGTGAAAGTAAAGGTAAAAAGAAAAAATCATTTTTAAGATTTTAAGTTTACTCCAAATATAGTGGAAAATAATATAACTTGACCCAATGAAAATTTTTTATTTTTAATTTTCAAAAGAACTTTAAACATAGAAAATTATGTTGCTTAAATTTTGAATTAACTATTGGTTAGTTTTCTAAATATAATACTATTATGTTGTAAATTTTATTTTATAAGATTAAAAATGACGATAATATTATAAAAATTACAATTCAGCCTTAAATATACATTCATACTTTCATAAATTCATAAAATAAATAACGTGAATACGTATTATTGAAATGTTTTACGAATATGTGTGTTAAGTATAAAACAATATCATAAAAAAATATAAAACAAGATTTTATATATGCCCTTTACAAATATAAAAATAATGTTTAAAATCTATTTTTTATTATAAATTTATAGATGTTTATAATGTTTAAAATCTATTTTTTATTATAAATTTATAGATGTTTATTATTAACGTTTTTAATCACTCTATTGCATCGTTTTTATTACAGTTATTTAAGTTATTGATACAGAGACTAATTATGTTCGTGAATATTATAATAACTGCAATGTTTCAAATATCTACACAATGGTTGTTTATTTATAGTTTGAATTTTTTTTTATTTTTTTTTAATAAAAAGTCAGTTCTTTTTTACTTTTAGTTTATATGTACTAATATTAAAATGAAAAATTAATATAAACAACATCATAATATAATATAATATACAATACCTATTTTTTCATGTTAATTATAATTAAATCTAATAATATTGAAACATTGTTTATACTATGATAAAATAAAATATTTTTACATTTTCTCCTCGCCTAAGAGTAGTATGAAAAAAATTTAGAGGGAGACTAAATGTCCATTTTTCCATTTTTCTTTACTCCAATTGAATTTTTGTGATGCAATTATTTGGAATGAGTCCTTTTATATAAAAATTCAAAGGGGATTAAAAATACTATAAGTGGGGGAGTTTAGACACTCTATATTGGCCTATGCTACCCTCTCCCTTCTAAAATTATTATTATAAGTTTTTTCTTTATAAAAAAGCAAAATAATTACATATATGAGCTATACATTTAAATAAAAGTATATGGCCAGTTGTTTAAAGTGGTATTAAACAGCCCAAAAATATTTTTCTACTAATATTTTAGTACATTTCAAAATGCTTACAAAATATTACATTAGGCGTACTTTCCAGTAATCGTTCACAAATAATTTAAAAACGTTATAATTTTCCAAATTAAAATAGAAAGATATACACGTACATACATATATAATATATTAATAATAATTCAAATATCCTAGGAGGTTATATATCTGAAAATGAAAATATCACAATATGACATATAACAACACCATTATTTATTAGATTAGTTTTTATTATGTATTTCTAGCTAGATGTATATTATCACAAAGAATTATCTAAAACTATTCGAATATATAAATATTTAAAAATCATAATTTTGTAAATAACAATAACATACAATAAGTACCTATATGAAGTTATAATAATATTATTATTTATTTATATTTACTGATTAGAAACACACAGTATACAATACACATGGTCGATTGATAGATACGGTAATCTTAGGTTCTTACACACAGATTTATTACTTTCAATACATACATACATACATACATACATACATACATACATACATATATATATATATATAGTAGATACCAATGTTGGGTATTAACAAGTTAAAAGTTAAATTAATTTTAATAATTTAACTTTTTATATTTGATTTTTGTTAACTTAACTTATTTTTGGTTATATTTACCTTAAATATTTTATATTTAACTTTTAAATATTGAGTTACTTTTAATTAAAACTCAGTTAAGTTATTTTTGAAATGATTAATACATTTTGATTTCATATTATACCTGTTGTCAAAATAGTTGAATAAAAATGTTGTTTTTATCGTTTCTAATTTTATTATAAGAATTATTTATTTTACAAAAATATAAATAAAACATGAATAACTACTACAATTTATATAATAATCTCTCCTAAATATAAATTGAGGAATGTATTAGATTTCCCACTAATAAACTATATTTAGGTGGGTAGGTACTAATTTATAATGAGCAATTTCCATTTGTTAAAATTTTGAAGAAAATTATATTAAATATTTGTTGTTCATATTAATGATTCTTACTATAAAAACATTGTAGTATTTTCAATAATGTTATGTTAATGATTTTTAAAAGTTTTAAAATTATTAAAGTTAAAAAATAACTATATTTTTACAAAAAAAATATTAGAATCATAATTATACCTATAAATATCAGATGATATATTAACTCGTACAAAAAAAAATTAACTTAACTTATGTTAATAAGTTATTCTTTTTTTAACTTAACTGAGTTTATAAAAATCATAAACTTGTCTAGCATTGGTAGATACTATATTTAAAATAAATTTAAAATTAGTTAGTTAGTTAGTTAGTAGTAATTTTGTATAATTAATTATATCTATTCGAATAACCGCTTAATTTAATTAATTATCAAAATATACGTTACATTATACTTATATATATTTATCTATTAATTTATTAAAGATTATATTACAGTTAAACTTATAATATAACTTACATATTATAATAATTTTTTACATAATTATGATAAAATAGATAATTTGCGAAAATAATGTTAAACGTGTTAGCCAAAAAAAATATATAAAAATATATACAATTTGTACAAAAAACAGGTCCTTATAAAAAAAAATAAAAATGTACTTTGGGTAACGAAAGTAAATCAAAAAATTACATTTTAGAGTTATATATATATATTATGACCGGCAGTTTATAATAAGTAATCACTGTTGATTTTTTAGGAATGTTCTAAAATGAAGACTGATTCAGAAGTACTAACATTAAAATTGTAAAATAATGAGCACTATCTATCCTTAATCAGAAAATAAAAATTGATATTATTTTACCGTGAATGTGTATGTTTCTAAATAAATGTAATATACAAAGTCATAATGGAAAATAGTTCAACTCAAATGTGCTAATAATTATGCCGACATTGGTTAAGTAGAAAATTTTACAGTTGTTATAGACATATAGATAAATTATATACATAAATTTTATACATCCTAGATAATTCTGTCATTTTTACTTTCTCGTATACATTTAGTAATTAATCGATAAATCTAAATATATATATATCTCAGTTTTCTATGGCACAAACGGTATTATAGTTACAAAGTAATTTAAAGTTTTAACGATAGAGGTTAAATAGACCTTAATACGGTTCACTATCTTTGCACGTATATAAAATAAACTTGTCGACTTTCCTCTTATAAAATATATATCATTGTTGGTATACTATTTATTTACATTTTAATGTGCCCTAACGAGTTTTTTTTTAATTTTTTAAATAATATTCGAAAATATATTAATACACATCAAAGTAAACACTTAATATTATTGAACTTTATAGATATTTTGAAATTATGTCAAAAAAATAATAATAATAATAATAAATAATAAAATTATAGATATATATTATATATTTGTGGAATTAAAATCGGAATTGACAAACAATTATTAGTAGTGGCGGCATATGCAAATGATTTAGTCATAATGGCAGAAAATGAAGCGAGTCTAAAGAACACTACAAGAACTTTGCTGGAATATGGGAAAAGAATTGGGTTAACAATAAACGAGGATAAGACAAAATACATGGTCGTAACTAGGAATAACCATAGATTAGGACACTTGGATATTGGTCACTACATATTCCAAAGAGTAGATAATTTTAAATACCTAGGAGTGGACATCAACAAGGCCGCAAATAGCCACGACGAAATAAAACTTAGATTAACAGCAGCAAACAAATGTTATTTTGGATTGGTTTCTCTATTTAAATCAAAGATTTTATCGTGGAAGACAAAAATAACTTTTTATAAAGTATTAGTGAGACCGGTAGCATTGTATGAGTGTGGGGCGTGAGCCACGACAATGTCGGATGAATGTAAACTGGCGACCTTTGAACGGAAGGTATTAAGAAGAATATATGGACCAAAAATTAACAATGAAGGAGAATATGAGATAAGGACAAACCAGGAAATTCAATGCCTATACGGAGAAGCAAATATCATTGGAGTTCTAAAAAGTAGCAAATTGAGCTGGACGAATTGGAGACCAGACACAAAGAGACCTAGGAGACGTCCTAGATAAAGATGGAAGGTAGAGTGGTCAAAGACTTGAAAGAACTCGGAGTAGAGAATGGGGAAGAACTTTCGAGAGACAGGATCCGATGGAGGCAAGTGGTGGTTGCGGCAATGGGCCTAAATGGCCTGTAAAAGCCTCAGGAAAAAAAATATATATTATATTTTATATGATAAAAATTTAAATAGATATTCATATAAATTTTAAAATAATTTTAAAAATATATAATCAAACTTTATAGAAAATGTTAACGCTTATATAAATTGTATATTACAAAATGATTATATCTATACCGGAATATGGAATAAATTAGAAAAAAAATTGAATAAAATTTTTAAATTTTAGATTAAGTGAGAAACGAGGAATATATTTTGATTAAAATTACATTTTTTTAAAATATATTTGTACTCAAAAAAGATAGTAGAATTGTTATAAGGTTAAGTACTCATTTTATGGTAGTAGATTTAATTAAATAAGTTCCCTGAAAAAGTAATTTTCCAAATTTTCAATAATTTTTTCGTGCGTAAAGAAAAACTATCCAAAAATTAATTGACAATACTAGTAACTCGCAAAATAAGTGTTATATAGAAATTCACCTTATCATTAATCTGTAATGAAATTTATTAATACAGTTATTTTAATTTAGAAAAATGTAATCGCGTCAATAATACAAACATTAACACGATTATTTACGGCATAAAATAATATTATAGCAACTAATTACTAATGAGTTAGGTTTTACTGAATTTCTTCTATAACCTAACAAAATAATATATATAATACCGATTCAATTCTGTTTTTTGAATTAATATTTTAAGGTGAAAATATTTTTATAATTAATTACCTATAGTAGATTGATAGCCAACATATCTATTATAAAAAAAAAAAATGGTAGTATTTCGTGATTTTCCATTATATGTGTACCAAAGCAAAATGCTAAATATATTGTTTCCTACCGTCTGATTTTTTACATGGCTTTAACATGTGTGTTAAAAAATTGTTGATAAGTAACATTTTAAAAAAAATCAATACATTTCTGAATTGTTCTCTATTGTCTATTTATAATACATCAGACATTGTAACTATAGTAGACTATATTATATTTGATTATATTGTATCTAGTACATTATGTTTGTTTTTCGTGGATGTGTTTTTTCTCTTTTCTGGTTAAATATTGACCTGTCATATTTTTTAAAAAAAATATCGAAACACGAGTGGAAAAAAAATTAAACACGTCATTAGTTTAGACGTAGATGAATAATGTTATATTATTTAGTTTACGAACGTACCTGTTTGAAAAAGAAATACAATATTATATACAGTAGGTGTCGAATAGAGGTCCCTATTTTACGTGAAGTTAATTTCACGTGGTCACGTGAAATTAAAATTCACGTAAGTACATATAATCACGTGATTATGTACATGCATTTTAACTTCACGCTCTCCTGTCACACATCGCCGTAACGCTCTACTGCTACATACCAACGTTACGCGTTTCCGTTACATGTCACCGTAACGCCCTTCCGTCACACGCCGATGTTACATTTTTCTGTCACACGTCACTTAGGGAATTCTTTCGTAGTTCCATAGTCAGCACACGAGAGAATGAGAACGATTAAAAAATTCATACAGCGGAAAATGATAAATGTATCGAATTTATCAACACGCGGGTTTTCCCAGTGTACCTACCTACCTACCCTATTTATACATACTACATAGTATATATTATTATATTACGTATATATAATATATATATATATATATATAGGTATTATATTATGAAATTTTTATTTACACACGAAAAAAATATCCGTGATTTAATTTCACGAGAAATTATTTCACGTGATCATGGGAAATAAATTCACTGGTTTAAAATTCTTATTTCACGTGATCGCGTGAATTAAAATTTCCGTTATTCAAACCCAAGACTTCTAGCATCGAATGTCGTGTACTTTACTTATTTACCGTAATGCATTATACGAGTGTATAAATAATACAATGCGTTTCATTAATAATTTATCGTTCGAATTTTTTATTTATTTATTTATTTTTGTTTAATCGGTTTGCAAAAATCACTGCGTTTGACATCGCTTACGAATTTCTATAATATATATTATGATGATGAATTCATTTATATTATTTCTCGATCGTGTCGAAAATCATTTTAACCACGTTTTGGTTAATAATAAATATTATACGATTATCCTACACACATCAGAATGGAATTCGATAGTACCTATATATATATATATATATATATATTATTTGTGAAAAGATGTGTAGATGGAATCTACATTATGACAAAAACTCGAATCTGCATATACGATAAACTCGAAATGGAGAAAAATATAAAATATATATGCACACTAGCTATATAACTGCAATATATACATTATATTATGTGTGTACTATATCGAATACCCTTATTGGGGTTCAGTAAAAAACTACTAGACAGATGCGAGTTACACACACGTGACAGAATTACGGCTATTGTATGCGAGTATATCGCACCCGAACCGATCGGTGCGAACAATTGCTGCTGTTCGGTTTTTTTTTTCCGATTACACTTTCGCTGTGTGGTGCTTTCGTCTCGATCCGTCGACGATAGTACGACCGAACGGCGAAAATCGCGGACTCGAAATGAAAAAAAATTACTCATTTCACATTCTGAGTGAATCGAGGAATGAATTGTTTTTAAGATAATATGTTGTTGTTGTTTTTTTTTTTTTTTTTTTGTTATATTTGTATAGGTTTACGTTAGGTTCTAGTCGGTACTTTAAAGAGGTAATTTTTCAATTTTTCCATTAATTTCCTTAAGCGCAAAAAAAAAAAAATAAATAAACTACCTTTTATGACTGAAATGTTTTATAAATGTCGGGAAAATATCAACATAACAAATACAATTATTATCATGTAGACACTTTTTTTTTTTAATTATTACACGGAAGCCCCACTAAAAATTGGTTTTATAGAGAAAAATGATTTATTTTTACTTTCATATTTAATATATCTACCTCCAGTCTCAATAGTATCATGGTATCACGTCCGACAAGCGAAGTACTTCCACTTTCTACTCAACATTTTTTTAATTAATTTTTTAGGAGAGCATTTTTGAGGTTTGAACTGTTTTATTATATCAGTATAAATAAAAATTATTTAATTGTCAACTCAACACATCAATCAAAGATAAAGTTTCATTTATTTAAACGGTATCAATTATTTGATAGAGTTCATAATCACTAATTGGTTTTTTACAATATAAACAACAAAAAAATAATTTTATTACTTAAAACTATCTATAACCTATATTGTATTTATGCCTTATGGTACTTATAAGAACAGTAAAAAACAATGCTATAGTTATATTTCAGGAAGGTTTTTAGTCAAGAAATCGATTCTAAGGAGTATTATTTAGGAAATTTATTTTACTTTCTTTGTACGATTTTGTGTTTGTGTAAGGCGTACGTGATCATTAGTGATAATAACCCGTGTCAAAAGTATACAGGAAGCTATTACACGCATCCACGTGCATATGTCAGCTATCTATTTTATAACTATGAAAAAATCTATACTTTTTACTCAAATAGACGATTCTTATTCCATCAGAACATCGCAACGAGTTCATAAATTATAACTTTGAAAAAATATTAGAATTTTTAATAACATTTACAAGAGAGATATCGAAGCACTTTTTTAATAATATTTTTATTTAATTAGATATTTATGTTCAATATTTTGGAAATTTTGGAAAATAAAAAATGGTTGTAATTAAAATAAAAATATGAAAATGCAAAATGTAGTTCAATCATTCCCTCGAGTAAGTAACGAAAAATCTATATATCTTTTCAAAATTGTAATCAGGGTACGCATCGTGTCTGATTTTAACAACTCATAAAACGTATAAAAATGATTGTATCACAAATCAGCTACACCACTCTCTAGATAATTTTGTTATTTATAATTTATGTTATCTTTCATTTGAATACAATATTCTCAAGTTGATAAAAATGAAAAAGCCTGGTTTTTAACAAATATCATAATATTTCACAATGATTAAAAATAGTAATATATTTATTTATTATATACACTTTAATTTTTTTTAAAATGTCATAATAATTACCTATACAAAACCCCTTAAAAATCGGTTGTGTAGCGTCCGAGCGTCCGTGGACGTCTCGAGGTTGGCAATTTCAGCGTCGCATTTATATTTTAGCGGTGACAAAAATTTCGAAATCAAAATTTTCTCAAAATATACATACAGAAAATCATCATATACAAAAATTTCAAGATCATAATTTGATATTATATTAGACATTTTATTATTTTACATTCTAGTTAACGCAACAATAAAAATGTTGGTGACCAAATGGAAATACAGATCGACTGGATTATATCTATTGACTGATTGAACATATTTATTGCTTTATCTTAGACGACGTGTTAACCCACATTAGATGTCCATAAGTTGGACAATATATAGCAAAATTATACTACACATAACAATAAATATGGCGTTTACGTCAAAACTTAAGTTCTTCACATATTGCTCTTTAATTATTATTATTTTCATCTTCTAAATTTAAAAAAATATATATTATGTTCAAACAAATAAATTTTCGGTAAATATTACTATTATTTCCTGAGTATTTATGGGTAAATTTTTGAAATTTTTCCGGCAATCCGAAAAATACTATATTAGTATGTGTACTATTCCAAGGTGCGCTACCCTGACACCCACACTTTGAAATTTTGGGTAAGAAATAGTATGGTATACCTATGTTTTATAGACACCACTCTATTTTTATATATGCCATAACTAAAATATTATATATTATAATTAAATAATTATTACAAAATTAGAGAAACATAATTTTTTATGCAATATAGAATACAAAATTATCTATGTTTAACCAGTATTCTTAAAAAAAATATATATATAGTATATAATATATATTTATATATATAAATAGATTTTTAAAAACCATTTTTTTTTTCGAGTTTTACAAATTGCATAACATAGGTTCTATTTGTGATATTGAAATAAGGATAACACAGATAATTTTGTCAACTATATTGTTTATAAACCTATTGGCTTAACTACGAATAAAATAATATTATTTTTGTTAAGCGGTTTAGTTGACAAATATCATTATTACATAAAACTAAATAGTAATACTATAATACTATAATATTTTTAATTACTTTTAAAATATATTTAAATATTTAAAAAATTATATTTTCATTTTTTTAAAAATTTCTATACAAAACCCCTTACAACGGTGGTTCCTCTAGTATAAACTACAACAGTTATAAAAAATCGTCATTTATATTGAAAATAAAGAATTACACAGAATATATTAATTTAATAATATAAAACGTATATATTTTTTGATTAAATACTGTATTGGATACCTACGTATAACGTTATAAATGTATGCATCGCAGTTCCCCCCTCCATTACAAATTGCAAATTTAAATTTTTTTTTCATTGCAAATATTTAACATGCAATTTGCAAGAATTTTGAAAATTATTTTGGTAATTCGTACATCATCATTTTTCCTGTAATTTGCGAAGAGGAGTCTGGATAAACGTCCTGGTAATACATTTAAAATTATAAGATAGAAAAACAATTATGGTAGAATTTATTATGTCACTAATCTTATTAATAAATTTCATTATAAATAGTATATCTATCAATTGTACAATAAATGGTGGTCTTATTTGTATTTTTAGTAAATTTACAGCGTTTTAAAAATTATTGTTCTCGATTACGTAAACAATACGGTCTACTGAAGCAAGTTAAATGTTTGAAAATATATTTTTATAATTTATTTAGTTTCGACTACTATATGTGGTTGTGGCCTAATATTTCCTATACTATATAACCTCTTAAGAGGCCTCAACGCCTGTGATTTTTAAAGGGTACTGTATAAGAAATTTTCAATAAATATTATAAAAAATAAAAATCTAACAATTTATAAATATTTAAGTACATTTTAAAAATAATCTAAAAATAGCTCCGTATCACTTTTTATTGTTGTGTAACCACGAAATTTCCGCCTAAAAGATAAATAAACGTAATCAAATTGTAGAACTTTGAATTTACGGTCTGTAAACAGATTTGAATGTGTCGGTTTGTCTTCTAGAGATTGTTCTAGGCATTTTTTTTATTATTACAGATTAAAATATAATCAATGTTTAAACAATTGCGGTTTTTAATAATAAATAATACGCATAATAAATTAAATTAAAATAAACGCCTCGATCGATCCCTAGAAAACAAATTGCTAGGACTCAAAAATGTTACAGAATTGAAACATTGAATTTCGACTTTTCAAAGTCCCAAAGTTTTGTCACGCTTTTAGGTAGATTTTTTGTTGTTGTTATGGTCCCTTAAATACTATAGGGAAAATATTAAATTTACTTCTTTGTTGAATGCAAAACTAAAGAGTTCTGTATAGGAAATTCTTATGAAATTTTATGAAAAATAAAAATCTAATTAATAAAATTTAAGTACATTTTAAATTAAATCTAAAAATAGCCCCGTATCCACACAATATTTTATAATTTTGTAATCACAATATTTTCTAATAAATATGTTCATGAATTGCCATAATTGTGGTTTTTGGATATTACAGTAGACAAAAATACATCTGAACAAAATTAAACTTCAGAATTAAAACGGTATTTTCAGATAGAATTTAAAACTAATTAAAATACAGCTTTACATTAAGGCTATAAATAAATAAAAAAATAATTTTATAATCAGCCTTTATTTGTTTAAACAAAAAAGTTGTCTATTTAAAGAAATTAACTTGTGAAAACACAGAAGACATAAGAAATTTAGAACTTTATTAGAAAATAAAATTGAAGTATATAAACACCGTTAATTTATGAAAATACGGAGATCATTTTAACGTTTGAAAAATGAAGTGTAGCATTTGAAAATGTTGGCACAGACATTTTTAATGGGTTTTATTTAGGCAAATTCTATACATTTTTTAAATATCTATCAATTATTATTAAAAACAGATCACGTCCTAAAGAGTTGAGAGTGGAAAGAAAAGTGTTGAAAATATAGTAGAATAAAAGAAAAAACTGTATTAACATTATAGTTGTATATATTATAATTGTATATTATTTTGTATAATTTTGTATATTATACACGTACGTTAGACGCGTTGTGATCATTTATAATAGTATAAATGGTTTGTTACTAAATTAACGTAAATAACAATTATTTTAAATATAATTAATTTAAATTATAGGTTTCATATTGTAATAAGCCTCAATATTTAGTTAAAATGGATTCGAGAAACAAAATTCTTTTAAGAGGACGTTGTACAACTAATTTTTAAAGGGGTTATTTATAGGCAATTTTAATGAAATTTTAAGAACAATTTAAATATATTTCAATATATCTTAAAAGTAACTTGAAAATAGTCTTGTGTCAATACCATATTTTTTATTGTATACGTGTGATATTTGTTTTAAAAAAAACACGTTTGAAATGTTTAAGTATTCACGCTCTTAAACGTGTTTACAGATATATAATCTATGAATAAGTGTATGTATACAAATACACCATTATAATATGGGGCAAGTGGAATTGTTAACTATTTATAAACCTATATAAAAAAAATTAAGTTAAATAATATTATTAATAATATTTATTAAATAAAAAATTTAATGAAAACTTAAATAAAATAACATAATTTTAAAATTTCAAAACTTTATAAATATAATAAAATAGCAAATTAAAATATCGTATTTTATTCAAAATCAATAATGTAATTACACACATTTTTTCTTAAAGGAATAATTAATTTATATTTAAATTTGACTGAATTTAACTTAAGATATAATGTATTTATACAATTAACTCAAATCAATAGTTAAATCAATAAATAGTTAGAAGTTAAATCAATAGTTGTGCAACAAATATAACTTATTATGTAAAAGTCGACTTGTTAACTAAAATTAAATTTATAGTTTAAACTTAATTTATATTTTTTAACCACGTTTATGCCAAGTTTTGTCAATATAAATATTTATAGACTTCGCAATCGTCCAACGAATTTTTTTCTTAAACACAATTGTTGATGAAAATGTAATGAGACTTGATTTATAGAGTGTTGAATGCGACTCAGTCGAATAAAGCTCATATTTTCGTCCCTTCATGAATGTCTAACTGTGAATAATGCATGATTGAAACGTTCGTTTTTTAAAGCTCTTTTGTGGGACTTTCGGTGTCCAAATGATTACATTAGTAGTATAGTCATGATCAATAAGCTTTATGAATAAATTATGTATACTATACGTATTGTGTTAAAACAATAATATGTAAAGTGAGACCAGTGAGAGTCTTATAAATGTATTGCTTTTATCCTTTATTTTACTTCGTAGGTATTTATATTCTCGTTTTTGTTTTGCCTCACTAAAAAATTATTTTAAAAACTACAGGTACATTTAAAGATAATATTAGAATATAGCTGAATAATCGGAACCGGGTGTTATTTAAAATCTGAGTAAATTAAAAAAATTTAATTTATATTACAATTATTTTTCAAAGATAATATTATCGGATAGAAGAACCATTTGGATAGAAATTGGTACCTACTCAAATGTTGGTAACACAAATTTATTTTTTCACGCGGTACTAGAATTATCCCGAATGAAGAAACCCATGGGGAGATCTCAAATAGTGTGGGGATATGTGGTGAAAAAATAGAATGAAAGAATCAGAAGAAATTTTTAGATTCAAAGTGACCAACAGAAAAATGTAGGATGTGAAATGGAATTATCATAAAAATGATTATATAAAATCATATGAAGATGCAATATATCTATCGATTCAATAAGAATTCTGCATAGGATTTGAATTTGTCACCAAATATACTCATTCACGAGTTTTCTGAGTTATAGAAACCTTTAAAAATTGAAGATGGAACATCCTCGAATAATATTGTTGTGGGCGCAGAAAGATTAAGAATCATTAAAATTGTTGTTATTAGTAAATAATTTTAATTAATACAATTTAATATTATAAATTTATCATAGTTTCTTTTCATTTTTAGCACAAAATTAATTTTGTGAAAATTTTATCAGTTATATTATATTCTTAACATTTTAATTATTTTTAAATCTAAAGGTTAAAACCCATTTCTGTTCCATTCTGACCTTAAACTCCTTACAATAAAAAGAGGTAGTTGATAGTCTGAGGGAAAGAGACCCTTGGATAATAAACATAATAGGTATACACAACTGAAAAATACGGTTTGTCTTTTAGAAAATATAACTCTATGGTCTTTACATAAACTATTCATGGATGTTTGAAGAGTACGGGAAGTTTTCAAATAACAAAGAGTGGAGCATTTTGGAATGAATTATGATTAAATGGGAAAAAAAACTCGAGATAAATTGAAAAACCCAAGACGACCAATTCGAATGACTCTTGAACTATTCAAAATATTCACTGAAAAAATGTCAAGCGCAGAACCTATATACGAAAAATTTTAAAAATGATTATAGAGTTCACGTTTTTATTATCACTTATTAACGATGCGAAATAAAAATTCCCTTGTTTTTTTTTTTTCTATAAAACAAAAATAAAAATGTGCATAAAACTCTAAAATCAATATTTATATGATAATCCTATAAATATTATATTAAATAAATATATTTAGACAGTATCAATGTATTCATCTTTTTATGATGTTTTTTAGTAATTTTCGAAAAATAATGTGTAAACAAATCTGTTAGTATATTTTTCATGGAATCACGTAAAAATGTCAACGCAAGGTACCTAACTATATTATATACCAATAATAATTATAATTGGTTTTGAGAAATTATTTAAAACATAAATTCCAGAATATAAAGTAATATTCAATAATGATGTTTTAGTGTCCTAATATTCTGGAAAAATGTTGTTAACATTTTGTTGTCTTACATTGTCTGGGTGATAAATAAAATGTACGAAAATGGATTTTCAAAAAATGTATTCATACAAACTTTATGCTATAAACAAAACACCCGAGTTTTTTTTTGTTTAGAATAGCTTTGTTGTTTTTACATTTCTTTGCAAAAAAAAAAAAAAGAAAAGATATTAGATATATGTATACTGTATAAATTATATAATTGTATAAAGGTATTTGTTTTTAAGATATTTAAAGGGAAAAAATAAGATTAAGTACCTACATTGAAGACTAAAATATCGTATTTTATTGTACGCTTATTTTTCGCTTTCTTTATAAGTAAAAGAAAAATAATAATTTCCGTGAATCCTTTGAATCACATATAACAAAAAAAAATTTCTAAGAATTTTATTATTATTTTTTTTTAACATATTTTTATTAATAATTCGTTTAATCATGCTTTTTCTACTAAAAAATAAATAATAATACTTACGAGATTATACACATTTTAAAAATATGATTTTATATATAGAAACATCAATAAAAACATTAAAATTTACATATTACAGTAATTTTTTAATAAAAAAAAAACTTTTTATTATGTACACATACATAAATATGTAAACATAACAGATATACATTTCTATTAAAGTACTTATGATAAGTAAGGAAACTGCAATAAAATTAAATAAAAAAAGTTCGTGTTATATCATTATATATACCTATATGTAGAACTGTAGAACTAATATTTATTTTGTGATCTTATCTTTAATTTAATCAAATTTAATTTAATAATAACACCGAATATCCATGAAATAACCAATATACATTTAACGAAAACATAATATACCTATTCTAGCTCGTTCGAGGCATGAGTATATATTTTTAAAAGTTTTTATTACTGTATATAAAAAAAAATCAATATCACTCAAAAAAAAAAATATACTCCAACTATGCCGAAAATGCAATTTTTTTATATAAATTCCTTACTGAGTTACATACCATATATGAGACCAGGAAATGAAAAATCCGATAAGTTGAAAAAAATTTGAGATCATACAATACACAATAAACTATTTATATTATAAACGTATTATATCATATCATATATCCACGAACCATTAATAAAAAAAATATTATATAATATCAATAAATAAAAATAAATGATTTTGATACAAAAAAAAAAATGAACTTAAATATAACAACACGCAGAAAAAGGGTTAAAACCATAAAATTTCACATAATCGAAGGCGTTAGATTTAATCGGTAGTTGAAGGTATTATACTCGAAAAACTTAACAATTGTTCAAATAACGATTGAATGTCATATTGTCACACATTCTCCCTGATAGCAATTGAAACGTATAAATATTGTGAAAATATGGTTTTAAACTATTTCAAACCATATTTTCAAAAAAATAATTGTAGTATGGTGTATTTCTAACAATTTAGAAATTTTTAAATACATTTTAAAATTAATTTAAAAAATCCCTAGTATGTTTTGATAGTTTATAAATATATATTTTTTAAACCCAAAGAAATTATCTCCAAAAATATGTTCTTTATTAATTTAATATTATATAAGTATTTTAACTCTAAAATAACTGTTTAATGTTTACTCTTATTACTGAAAATGATTATCTTTTAAAAATTAAAAATATGTAGGTACTTTTAAAATGAGCTTCCAACAATTGCATGATAAATAATATTATCATCTATATTGGATAAAACTCTACACCATCTCAACAAACTGTTATTAAAATGAATGCAAATTTTAAAATGAATTTTAAATCATTATATTATTACATAAATATCTAAAACAGGGTAAAACGAAATTTAAATTATCATAACTTAATTATTTTAAGTTAATGATATCCATCAGTTATCACCGATATTGAATTATATTATTTATTTTATTTAGTATTATATAAATAGAAAAATAACATAAAATAATCTATTTCAATTAAAAATAAAAATTAACAATAATTTTAAATTTTAAATGGTTTTATTAATTTTTTTTCAATGAAAAAATATAGGTTATATAATTTATGCACACCTAATCATTTCTAAATATGTAATAAAAATTAAATACCTTTTAAAATGATAATTTTTTATTTACTAAATATCCTGCTATTAAGTTTTATATAAATAGGTAAAAATATGCTCATGCCAATATTTATGCAATATGGGGCCAGGGGCAAAAAACATTTTGTTTCCTCAAAGATAGAGAGGAATTTAGTGTAGTAAAAAGGGGGAGTGTTACGTAATAAAAAACGATGATAAAAAAAATAGGAATCTGAAAAAGTTGATGAGGGGGAAAAAAAGATCATAATATTATAATATTATTATGATTATTTAACTAGACAATTTAACATAGAATTTACAGAAAAAAAAAAACATAAAAAGATAAAGTTACATACAGTGCAACAAAATATACATTATAACTTAAATACAAAAAATATAATAACAAATTTATACAGTGACCAACGAATTAGGCATATAAATTAAGAGTATTTTTATAGTTGCGTAGCATTTGATGCAATTGCAATTGTTGATTACTGCCTTAAGAAATCAAGTAAAATAGAATTTAAAAACGAGCATAGTCTCTAAAATAGTGAGATGGTAAACAAAATTAGATGCGAGAGAGAAGAACTGGAACATCAATGATACCATTAAGGAGAGAGGAAACAGTTAATAACAGAGGCAAGACAAAAAATAGTTGAAATATTTATAGATTGACAAACAGGAGAGTAGTCATGCATTGGATACTACATTTTTAACAAATATGTGGCATAAGAATGAAACTTATTCTGAAACCGTTAGATTATCAGCCGATCCTTTGCTTAATTAGGATGACAAACAACTACACTATAATCTAATATTGAGTGAACAAGTCATGAGTATAGCGAGCAAAGGCAACTGGGAGAGCAAAACGTTCTATAAATCCACATTATAAATCCTAAAATGTTGAGAGCTCTGCTTATACAAATGTTTATGTGATGCTTAAAACCTAAAGAAGGTCAGTAAAAAATTCCAAGATAATTAAAAAGAAAAACACGCTTTATTGGTATATCTGAGAGGTGACACATGATGAAAACAGGATTATAGTTTCTTGTAAATGAGATATCATGATATTTATTAAAACTGAGAGAGAGACCTGGGTGTTGGACCCAGGAATAGATGATGTTAAGTTCGGACTGAAGAAGGAAGCAAATATCTGATGAATCAATTTTCAAATAGATTTTTATGTCGCCTGAAAAGAGAAGATCCTTGAAATTAGGAATATATTTATTTAGTGATTTAACAAATAATATAAAAATTAGAGGAAGGTACATCCGTTAATTTGGAAACGGAATCAAGAACCTTAATAAATTGTTTCCTATTTGTTAAATACGAGTTTATCCAAATAAGGAGAGGATTACCTCTGAGTGATTCAAATACTTTTATAAGAAGACCGTGATTAACCGTGACAAATATTTTCCTGGAGTCAATAAATATAACATCAATTTAGCTTTTCTGTTCAAGACACTCAGTTAGAAATGAAGTGAACACAATATTACTATAGATAGCATACTCACCAGATATGGAGTCATGATATTTTTCAATTACTATATGGTCTAAACTACGCTTGATACGAGTTTAGACAAAAAATTCAAATAGTTTAACAATACAGGGGATATGATTGATATAGCTGTGAAATTTGGGGTCGGATATATTATCAGACTTGAAAATTGAAGGTACATAATTAATTTTCCTGATACTAGAGAAAGTTCCTTCATCTAAGGAGCGTCGAAAATCAGAAAGAGAGAGTACATTATTGCATCACTGCAAAGATATAAGCAACGGGCAGATTCATTGGAGAAGGTATTATTCAGAGTATTTAGAGCAATAGTATATTAAGAAAATAATATTGTTTTTGATCCTCCAATAGTCATTATACCACCATCTATAAAAGTATGTATCCTATAATTTTAATATAACGTAATATCCTCATTGGTTATCAATATCTAATTAATGGATGGTCTAGGAAAATCACTACTCAAAATAATGAATATGGTATAGCCTTCTTGTAAATTATAGGTTATCAAATATATAACAACATTTTGAGTTTTCCTTTTGTTTTTAATAACTGTAACTTTTTTTGTTCAACAATATTTTACAAAAATACTAAATTACTTTTTAGAATATTTTTAAAAATCAGTAAGAAGTGTTTAAAATCTAATTTTAATGTAGATGCCACTTTCATTATTTCGAGTAGCATAATTTTGCTATATTTTCCAATACTTAGACAAAGAAAACAAATGCAAATATTACTTTCTCTTAAAGATAAATGACATAAACATATTATCATTTTCCAGCTCTATCATTATTATTTTTTTATACAAAAAAAATTATGAAAATCAGATTCCTTAAAATTGGTACATTTGTCCATTTTTACGGACAATTATATGAAAACTGAGTTATACAGTATTTGGATAGTCGATAAATAATTATTTTAAACTATGTAAAAATATAACATATCTGTAAATGAGTTCAAACAATATATACCCGTTATGGCTCACCAATAATCTCTTTAATGTTACGAATTTATATCTCAATACGTTCAAGTATAATCTCCGTGAAAACGAAAAATAGGACACAGATAACAGTATTTTTAAATTACAATTGATACTAATACATGATGAATAATAATAAGTGTAATGTTTAAATTACGATATTTATATTTTGCAATTTATTTTTTAAGATCAAAAAATTACTATTTCTGTTCCTGAACATTATTTTAGTTTGCCTAGATTATCTACACTGAAGATTATTATGACATCTGCAAAAGTGAACGGTAAATTGTACCGTAGTGACCACTGACAATGCTAATTCCTGAAATTAAATTACCATACGATTACAGTAATTATAGTTATAGTAGATTATAGTAAAACGCACATAAATTATTATAATAAATATGCATGGTATCCCTTGTTTCAGACAGTATATAATAAACATCGTCATTAGTATCATATACTTAAAATTGATTAAAACATTAGTAATGGTTCAGTATTATAATGTAAACATTTTCAATGTTGTTTTTCTTTTTAATTAAACTGTCGATTATTAGACTAATGATATATTACATAATAATGTGATTTTTACAAATTAATTAAATTTTACCGTTCACATTAAAGTATAATTATTATATCACATATACAATTATTAGCTTATTAAGTTGTTGGGTGCTAATAGTGTAAATTATAAACGTCCATAAACGTAAGTCGTAATAAAAAAAATGTAATATAGTATCTATATTAATATTTTCTATACACCTCTTTAAATGTTCATTAACCTTTTTTTTTGTAAAATGTCACACCAGTCTTGTTATGGTTTTATCAAACGCTATAAAATGCAATGTAAAATGTTTTTTTAATGGAATATATTGTGTTGAAAATTTTCAAGTTTCACTTTCTAAAAAGCTATCTATAACATTATTTAAACATCATGTACGCCAACTAAAATTGGGTACAAAAAGCCACTTTGCAATTTACACTCTGACACATGACACATTCAATATATTACTCGTGTTTGATTATGTTAGTATTTGTGAGACGTGAAAAAAAAATAGAAAGACATTGTATTACTCCCGGAATTACTCTAGTTTAATATTATTAAAATATATATTAGTGTTATTATAAACTCAATTGTAACGTTAAATTTCAATAATAATAAATAAACAAAACATATATCAAGGACGGTTTTTATAGTAAAATTGTCTTTTGATTACAAATAATAATTAAGTATTAATTTAAAATTCATTAAAATAAATATTAAGTTATAAGAAATCTAAGCTATAAATATTTGAAATGGTTCGAACAGTTCGTAGTTCGAAAAGTTGAACTCAAGTAGTAAAAATTCGATCCGAACCGCACTTGATCAAAATGTTCGAACTTAATAAATTTTGAACACGAACTTTTATCAAAGTTCAATTGTTTGACCTATTTCTAATATTTATAGCTTAGATTTCTTATAACTTTTATTTTATGAATTTTAAATTAATACTTAATTATTATTTGTAATCAAAAGACAATTTTACTTGAAAAACTGTCCTTTACATATGTTTTGTTTATTTATTATTATTGAAATTTAACATTACAATTGAGTTTATAATAACAGTGATATATATATTATTTAATAATATAATATAATAATTATTATTTTAAATTTAATTTTTTGAATGAAGTTCAATATAATATTATTTTCAAATTTATAAAAAAAATTTGTACATTTTTGACAGTTTTTATTTACGCTATAGAAATTTACTGGGAAAATCTAAAAATAACCAAGTACCAAATAGAACTAATTTTCTTATAGAAAGTTCTTTATCCGAAATCTCCTACTCGGCTATACTTTTATCGAAAAAAGTGTATAGGTTAATTTTATAATTAAATATAAAACAAACATAATATTTTATTTTAAAACCAATACAATGCTCGCTACTCCATTTTATCGTTTAATATTCTAGTAGATAATGTTTATGACTACTTACCATTCAATGATTTTGTTGTATTACTTGTTATCTTTAAATAATGTTTAAATTATTTATCTTTATTACTCAAATTTCCAACGCAAAACACATTTGTATGATTTTTGGTATCAAAAGTTGTTTTTAAAATGTAAAAATCAATATTTCCATAAAAAAATTATTTTAGTACCTATACAAATATTGAAAATCTTTAAAAAGTACTTAACATATTTATCGTTTAAAATTTAAAGTTGTATCAATATCTAAATTATATTTTCTGGTATCATTTTAAAATGGATCATAATGCGTAATAAAATATAATAAAAATGGTTACCCTATGTCATTAAATAAGGTAATAACAAATGATGATCATCCGAATGGTGGTCATCTGGATTTTAAATTGTTATTAACTTAAAAGAACTTAGTTAGCATAGATTTAATAAATTTTATTGTTTAATTTTTATTTAATATAAATATAAATAAATAAATATAAAAATTTATATTTAATACATTTAATGTTTAAAAAAATATTTATGTAGTTAAAATAAAAATCATTATTTTCAAATTATTAACCTTACAAATTATATAAAACAATACCAACATTTACTAAATCTAAATATGGTTAACTTAAAGTATTAATAAAACTCAAATTAAAAATTTGAAACAATTATTTGTATCATTGTGACCCGGTCTTCCCATCAGATATGGTTAATGTATACAAATATCTGGTCTTATAACCTCAAAAAATCACTAAAAATAATCCAAAAATGTAAATCAAATTTTTTTTTTTGAAGATAAATTTTGTGAGAATTGTAAAGAAAATAGGAAAATAATTCGTTAATTGTTTCTAAAATAAAATATTTGTAGACCTTCGGTTCGCTGCAAATTCCTCCATATAAAATTATTTCACTATCTAGATACATTTAAAGGACATTTAACAACATTTTGTAAATATCTAAATATCGTCTTTAACCGAAATATATTTCATATACTTAAATGCAATATATAAGCTATATATAGCTTATATATATGGCAGTTCTAATATGTGTAAAAAGTAATTTTTATACAACTTTAAGTTATATACATAAATCAAAAAATCCCTCGAAATTTATTAATAATATATTTCATAAAAATTGCTTATTACTTTCTGATTATCATGTAATGATACCAAAACTTGCACTTTAGTGATGCGTCTATTATTATATTATAAAGCATAGTCAATATAGACAATGAAATTGAACTTTTAATTAATACAACTTTAATTTGATAAAATATTTACATATAAAGTGTATGTATATTATACATACTATCGTTTGTATAAATAATTTAATTATTTTTATCAATATTTGTCTCGTATGTATGAATACATATGTATAAATTCCTACTAATAGCCTTTATATAATTTAGTCAAAAAATGGATTTCGTTTCATTTATTATTATTATTATTATTATTTAAATTAAAATTTTTGTAGGTGAATAATATAAATTTTTTTTAATAAATATATTTTTCATAAAATGCTTACTACAACGTTTAAATTGTTAAACCGAAATTTTTATCAGTTTGTATTATATTCAAATTGGATCAATGTGCTTTTTTTCCATTTCTTAAAAATGTTTGTAAGCTTTAACGCGAAACAAAATTAATTATAAATAATAAAATGTATGAAGCAATTGTTTGGTTTTCTCAAAATTAATTTTCATTTAAAATGTATTAAAAAAACGACGAAAATGAGTTGCAATCATAAATATTAAATGTGAAATGTAAATACAAAATTCATCAATAGTTTTAAAATTGACGTTTTATTATAATAAAAAAATTAAAAATTACATTATTCGTAAATTTTAATATTGTATTTTGATATGTCTTAAGTGTTTGAGGTTATCTTGGTTTGAGTAAAAAATTTAAAAATTCGTCTTTATTAATAAGTTATAATTGGAAGCCATAGTTATAATCAACATATAATATGATAAATTTCTTATTATATACTAAAGGAATATTATTGTATAATTTCCAGTTAAAGGGATAACCAAATAATAAACAAAATATTAGGTTAGTGGAAAGATTTAAACAATTGTTAATTATTTTAATGAAAACATTACCTAAATATATATGACCATTCATTATATTTTATATATATTGCCCATGCTTGAATAAAATGCTGTGCACATCGACTGGCAGATGCCAATTTTAAGTGCTACATGTTTATGTTAGTTCAGGCGGATGGCGTTAAGTATGCGCTAGTAGTCACGGCAAAATCCATACACGCGATTACCAGAAATGCAGACATTTAAGTCTTGACTCATGTTTTGACAGTTAATTATCGTATTGTAATATTAGTATCTCTGTCATTAATTATTATTCAGTTTATCACTATTAGTTATCATGATCGTAATGGCTGTTTATTTTATTTTTTCTGAAATTTTAATACATGTTTATTATATATTTTGGTATCAACGAGTTAAATAATAAATACAATTATTTAACTTATATTTTGATTTATTTTAAATAATAAACTCATTAAGTTAACTCACTGTGAGATCACTAAAACCGGATTATTATCGCTCCGTAGTCCAAATACACTAACCGGCCATAACAGATATTCTATAGAGCGCGCACACCATTTTGTATACACGAGAGCAATCTATATAATCTACATAATCAATGATTTTACCTATATAGTTATAAAGGAAGATTCTTTTCACACAATTTTATCTGTAAACATATACATATATACATATATATATATATTTTTATTTTTATTTTTTTTTTGTACATAAACATGAGTTATTTATTTTACTAAATTTTTAAAAATTTACAATTTTTATTATTTTTATCCTTGTTATTTTTCAAAGTTTATAGATACATTTTATAAATAGCAATCTACATTCTTGACTTCTTATTCTGACACAAAATATTTCTAAAAACGTTAATGTATCAATATAAATAATAAAAAATAACATCAATAATAAAATTAAACTAAAAGTTTATTATATTAATTTATAAGCATTTAAAGTTCAGATAGGAACAGTGGTGTATTTACAGGGGGAGATCTGGATGATATATTACACCCCAGAGCCATTTGTTCATAAAGAATTACAGTTTTTTTTTTAATTCTTGAACAGTAACTGTATTCATAATATTAATGCGTTATAAATAGTAAATCGTGTATTTTATTTTTTATGAATTTAAAATATCTAAAAACTGTTCTTATATTAATTTTTATATTCCTAGACATGTACATTGTTCACCTTATTAGTCATCTAAAAATAGTTTGGTAAATAGAAGGAAAATTTGATGAAATGGCTGGAAAACCTCATTGAATAGACCTTATTTTTTAATATAATAAATTATAAAATAAAGAGTTTGATAATATAAATTATAAATACCAAAATAAGTTTGCCACACAGTAGTTAACAAACAGTACAGATGAAACACATCGGCGTCATGTTGAAAACCATTGCCTATATAAATTCACGTCACATAAAGTAAGGGATAACAGGAGGGGGAGAGAATTAAACTCACTCGCTTATTTATTTTCTGATATCACCCCCCAGAAGGAAATCGTAAATATGCCACTGAATAAGATGTATATGGAGGGACGGGAAATAACTTTTATAGCACCCCACACTACTCCGCTCTTCTAAACTTGCTAGTGCTAATAAATAATAGATTGTTTGTTAAATATTCGATATTGATACATACAAACATCCGAGAAATATCAACGGCATCGCAATATCAAGGCAAAATATAAATTTCCTTTTAATTAAAAAAAGACTAATATTCACAGAAATAATTATGCGTGCACGATAAACGAATTATCTTGTATATATTTAACGATGTCTAATTATAATTAGTGTAGTATTAGTCAAAGATGAAGAAGTTTATAATAGACTAAATATAAACGTGTTTATTACCAAGTTAGGTAAGGATTTATTTATACAAAAATTACTAATATGTCTTGATATCTTTGGATATTGATATACTCGTAAAACTTCTTTTTTTTTTTAGTTCGCACTGGGTGAAACTAAATATTTACAAAATAGGATTCAAGAACTTTAATTAGCTTATATATAAGAATATAGTCGGTATATATGTATAAACATGAAAAATAATTGTCTTAAAAAAATATTTAATTATATTATCTATTTTCTTATATACTGCCAAGTGCTTACGTCATAAACACGACTATGCGTATAATAGTATGTGTGTATATATATATATGTATAATATTATATTATAGTATAATATAGATAGACTATAAATATATATTTATATATCAGTTTCCTAGTTTTAGATATAGCTTTAATTTTTTCTAATATTCAGTTACCTTAAATTTTAGGATTCAAATATTTTAAATATCTCCACAAATATTTTCCAAATACTCATATCCGCATTCATAATTTGCGTTCCAATTTTTCTTTTTCCTCTTGTTTATTTTCCATAAAATTATTTTAAATTATATTAACTAACATTCAACTATAACATAAAAAAATATTATTCCAATTAATTGTTACCTTAAACTTCATTTTCAATGATATTGGATTTTTCAACAAATTATATGTGACTATTTATTTAATTAAAACTAATATTGATACCAAAATTTACACTAGGTATGTAATATAAATTTAAAATATTGAATATTTTATAAGACATATTACATATGGTGTATTAAAATAATAAAAACCAATGCATGACATCTATAAAAATAATGAAGAATTCTCTTGGAAAATTTAAAACAATTTTAGAATGTTTAACAAATTCAGGTACGATTTATGTTTTTTTTATATTTTGTAAATTGTAACCTAATAATTGCAAATGGTTTAACCCATATACTTTATTTAATTTCTTTTTTAAAATTATATTATTTATCACCTTAAAAGCATAAGTGTCGATAAGTTATAGATGGCTAGAAAAATATTTCTACTATCCTTTCAACTTTAAATGTTAATAAATAATATACTGTAGGTTTTATAAACTTATACTTGTTCATTAATATTCTCAAGAAAAACATTCTAAGTCGTAAAAATATGAATTTAAAATAACAAGTTGATATTGAAAACTATACTAAAAATAAGAAACGTATTTAATTTACTATTTAATTAACTTTAAAATAAATATAAAAATTCTAATTATGAAAATATATATTTTTTTTTGTTATCTGAGTATTATTTGATAAAATCAACTAATCTCTTTTAAAATTGAAAACTACACATAGATTTGCTTGTACTTCATCTGCTATATTTGTTACAGATATATATATATATATATATATATCATTATCCATCAAACTTGAAATAGTATCCTTTATATTTATATATTTATGATTATATTCCATAATTTATTATTTTATCAATTATGAAAAAATTAATAAATATTATCTGCGATCCATTTTCGACGAATTTCTATATATTTATTTCAAGGAAAAACACGATTAATAAAATGTACACCACTAACTCTATATTGTTGTTAATATGTTTTATAAATATAATATCAACAATTTTGTTTAAATGTTATTCCTACAAATTAAAATATTTTTTCTGAAACATTAATAATTTTTTAAATAATTTTGTTTTATTTTTCTATCGTTAATTATTACTGATTTTTATCTATAAAAATAACAAATGGTTACGAAAATCGTAATTAAATTTTATAATAATTAAAGTCAATGAAATATATTTATTTTCCCGGAGTCCACAGTTCTGATAACGCTATACGGATGCTAAAATATTTGCATGTGTGGCGCATCCCTGATACAGAAAAATATAATTTACTTGCTGCGTCCTATTAATAATTAAATGACAGGAAAGTACATTTCATCCATAAAAATGTAATAGACTGGTTTTGAAATCGAAATAATAAACACACTTTTTCATCGAAATAAACAGCAATAACTACATAATGTGTACAACAGAGTGTATAAACAGCAATAAAATAATTATAAAATGAACACGAATGAATGCGCACGAAGCTCACATAGATTATAAAACACAAGATTGTAGAAAATAAAAAAGGTCGGTCGCAAATATACAGACATTTTGTAAACGAACAATAAACTATCATCCGTTGTAAACGTTTTTTTTAAGTTAATGGTCGTTTTTTTATATATTTTTTTAAACATTATTAGCGAACGAATAGGTTGTATTCTTTCAATGCGCCGGAATTACAAATGACCATTGTACGCATTTACACTGTGTAAATTAATGAAAAATGAATTCTACATTTCCGACTTCATTAGTCATTCGCATTAAACAAGCTTGCGTCAATTACTGTGCGTTGATTTCAACGACCCATGACAATATATGTCCAGAGAGGAGATTAGACAAACTATTATCAAGAATACTATAAAACTTCAACTTTTTACAAATTCTTTTATGCAAAACAGTAACTAGAAAAGTTCATTTATAAATGACGGATTGCATGACTATAGTATAGAACCAATTATTTTTCTTTTGTAATAACACGTGCATATACAATTTAAAAGCGATACACAATTAATTGTTTCTACTTGGTTTTTGGACCGGATAGTATAATACTAACAATATATTGTAGAGTTAAGAGCAAAAAAAAAAAATATCATTGAATTTCACAATATCATAAAAACGTAACATTCAATTTAAATACTTTTTAATTTTGTCAGAATAACATACAATTAAGTAATAGTTATAACACGTCTTAAAACTATATTGTATTATATAAGAACGTACATTATAATATTCGCATCTGAAATTAGATTTCCACATCTAAGTTCCTTCTCCATTTCTTCAACTCAAAAACGTTTATACATTATATATACATACTTCATAGAAAATAAAATACACACCATTATAAAACCTGCAAGACATTCATCACTTATAACTTATCACCTAATATTACCTTGTAATTTAATTTTGACCATTTTTTTTATTGTTTAAAAACTTCCTTAACTATTCAAAAATGATACCCGAAAATCTGCATATGAGGGAAAATTTTATAAATGGTCCAAATAGTCGATTTTTTAGTGAAATCACGATGCCGATTTACCAAAATTAGTTATAACTATTTATATGCACTATAAACCAGCCAATTATGTACTAAAATTTCATAAATATGCATGAATAAATCCATTAAAATATTCATATATGCTCAAAAATAAAAAAATATGCACTGAAAAATTATATATAAAAATAATGAATTTCTTTATAGATCATTCATAAACATTTAATAAATTAAGTAGGCACGTAATTTAAAGTAATAATGGTAAAAAAAAAATTAAGAATACTTTACTTTAGAATATTTTCTTAAATACCTATTTTTAATCTATAACAAAAAATAGGGATCAATTAATATCAAAATTTAAACTAAAAATTAATTTAATTACCTAAATTTGAATTACATTGGATTATAATCATTAGAATAGGTAGTCTAAAATTGAGATAGGTACCGATAGTAAAATACCATTAAGGTTATCGTAAATTCGTAACTACGGTTCACATTATGCAGTATGAAATATGATCAATATAAATCAAAATTGATTTATTGCTACCTATATCAATCAAAAGATGTATAAAAACCAACATTTAACAAGAGTAAATATTGAAATTTTTCACAAAAACGTTAACCAAATTTACATTTTATTAAAGACACATATGTATATACACTAAAAGATGAAATATGCAGTTGAAATTGTAAAATAATACCTTAAAATGTCAATGTGTACAAAATATGTGCTAAAAAGATTTGTATTTTTAATTACACAGTCATAATAAAAAATATAATGTGCATACTTAGAATATCATACAACTAACCAAAAATAACATGCCAATGCATACAAATCTACGCTCTAGTTATAACTATAATTATAGTTCTATAACTATTTTATCAAAAAAGGACGAGGAACACAAAAATGTTCATTTAGAATTGCATGGCCCAGGAATTTCCGATTAAAGGTAAACAATAAATTTAAATTAATACTTAAAACTATAAATGCGTTTTTCTCAAATCCATGTCTCATCCAAGACGAACGACCAAAGCGCTTTAAATTTTCAACAGATCAATTCCAAATTTTAACTGTAGCTTTATATTGCATTTTCAACTAAAAAGATATAAGATTTTTTCAATTTGAAAAATCCTTAGAATAATACTAGATTTTAGCATTCTTTTTTAAAATCTTTTTCGTTTTTTATTCTAGATTGATTGAAAATTGCGACCTGTAGATGGTCATCCGTAGAGTTCATTAAAAAAAAAAAAAAAGTTTTCTTTCATCAGCCACTCCAGTGCCATTTTATTATAATACAATTTTAAATAATTTTTTCTTTTATTTCAAGACTTATATGTTAACATATTGTATAAAAAAACTAAATTAAAAGTTTTTTTTTTCTTAAATAAATTAGAGAAAATGACACTTGATTTGTGCACATAAAGTAATATTATTATATATTATATTCTTTAATTCTTTAAAAATCAGAAATATAATTTTTTTAAAGTCCAAACACAGATAGTGGTAGTTGATTCATTCATCTCCCATTCACTTCTCAGATAGGCTGGTGTACCTACTATATATATTTAAAATTTAAAAGCATTCAAAAGATGATTCTGAATGAATTTCGATTTAATATTATAAAATAGTAAAATAAAAACAAGGTATGCCCACTCATCAAGTATGCTAAATTCTAGTTCCCATACATATTTTTAGTTAATTATTTAATTAATAAATCAATAAACTATAATTCCATAAATAATTTTAAAATAGTGTTTAACCTAATATACTTATGTATATACAAGTTCGAAAATAAGCATGTTAAATCCCTGGTTTCTAAACGTATTTTAAACAATAAACTATAGATGTAAATAAAATTAAATTAATAATACCTGCGAGTATTTCCCTAATATAAAATTAAGAATTGTAACTATGTACTATTAACTAAGGACGCATCAGGGATATAAGGTGTCTAAACATTTGTTTATAAACCTAAATCCTAAAATAAGAAACTCTGACAATTCTATACGTTGTTTAGTTATTTTCACTGCATTTTTACAATATTTCCGTTATAAACGGAAATTTTCTTTACGTTTAAGAAAACTACTTGGAAATACAAAAAATTATGTGTTTAAACTAACACTAACTACAACCAATTATCTATCCAAAAAGCTCTTTACTTAAAAACTCTTGCTCAACTTCTTCTACCCAAAAATATCCATAGATACAGGCATAAAAAAGCACATAATTATAAAACTAATACGCATTCCTTGCTTCGGTCAGAATTAAAAATATATTAATTACGACTATCGAATAAAAACATTTTTATAAATTTATTCGAAGTGACGATGATATATTACACATAAGTGATTGATTAGTATGAATTTAATTCGGTAAAATCCCTTTTACAAGCAATGGGAAATGCTTAAGTACACAATAAATTAATTGAATATTTAACAAACACAATAATTGATAATGATGGTATTGATATAATTGATAATAAAAAACACATATCAATATTGAGAAAACGCTTAAAACGATCATTAATATTGGTACATATTTTGTATATGTATATCATTTTTTTATTATTTAAGAAATTGATTTTGCTTAGTCATTTTTTGAATGCGATGATTTATCATTGTTTTCAACACGTTCATTTGATAATAATATGAATGTCATAGCAAACATAATATAAGACACTCAGAAAGTATATTAGACTTCATACTAGAGCTTCTAAGTGTTTAGTTCTAAATATATAATTATTTTAACATTTTAATTAAATAATTATTTAATTTTTTTTTATATATATTTTTTTTTTTTTGTCTTTTCTCTGATTAGTTAATGTGGTCACGTTACACTCTATAAGATCTAGTGTGATCTGTCTATTAGTTTCTACATCTGATCATCTATATCTACCTAGATACAATATCAGTTTATTTGATGTTAAAAAAAATGTCCTTAATTTTAATATTATTCTATATTTTTCCTAAAATGTATAAATATAACAATAATCAAAATAAAAAACTATCTGATATTTACCTAAATCAAAATTGATTTAATTTTATCTAAATATAATTCAAGTCAATTATCATTATCTTTCTTTAAATAAAATTTTATGCTGTTATCTTTATCTTTATACAGGTAAAAATCAATGCAATTTTGTATTTATCTGGATGAAACTAATAGCATTTTTCATCAATTTATACTCATATGCACTGGTGTACACTTTTTTTGTGAAAATAATTAGTATCGAGTGGTATTAGTAGTTCAATAGATAATGCAAATTCCATACAAAAGTATAGTGTATTTCTACACATAAAATCTCAAATTTCAAATTTCTATCCACACGAGTGCAGAAAAATTACACAGTGAACATTTACGGTGTTGAATTATCATTTATATTGATACACACGTGTGATACCATCTGCATGTTTACAGTATAAGTTAACAAAATGGATGAAAAATGCTATTAGGCACAGATTTCTACATTACACAAGATAAGGTACTCACGTTATCGTGTGAAGCCTAACAATACGTTATCACTAATTCCGTGGTTGGCAAAACATTTTAAATAAGGATTATGATTATATGGTTTTATGCGTGTCCGGAGTTAATTTACCATTTAATATTTATTTGATTCTTATTTCTTTAAAACACAATTATTATATTATCTTACCTATTATTACTTTATATTTTATTATACCAGTGTCATGCGTTGCGTATGGATGTACAAATATATATCAAGTTGGTCAGACTATTCATTTTTTCGGCAAGTTCATTTATTATTAGTACATATAGACCGGATTTTGTGCATATAAATCCGGTTTATAATTATTAGTTATTACTATAGGTTACTTGTATATATAGTTCGTGTATCTGAGACAATGTTATTGAAGAAGAAGTAGATGAAAATAAATTTTATATCTAATGTTGATAGTTTTGATTTAATAAACGATAATATTTTATATTATATTTAAGGATTTATCGTTCGCAGTGTCTATAAAAAAATTTACTGTCAAACTTGTGCCAACAGTATGGTGGAAAATGCATCAGATGATCACAATTATAGTCATAAATATCCCCATTCAATATTAGTGTAAATGTTGAATATAGGGGAGGATTAATAAAAAATTCAAAGAATGTGTTAGTGATTGTTAAATTTATTGAAAGTACATTAATTCAATTAACATAAAATTTTCGTTCTTTATTACCACAAAGTTATTCTTGCTGTTAAAATCATGTATATATACATATAGTATTTTTAAGGATTTAAATTGTGAAAATGACGGTTTCTTAGAAAACCACAATTTAAATTTAGTAATTTTAATTTGTAAGTAATACTTGAAAGTTCGTCTTAATTATGTGGCCAAGTTGAAAACAAATACAGAGGTTAGTAAACGTCGCTTATTGACCAAATTAATATTATTTAACCATCAATAATGTTTTATATTATGTTATAAAATTATATTAATATAAAACTATAAAAAATGACATTTTCGATACATATTTAACCTTAAATACACATGTCACTTAGTTTTATAAAACCTATACAAACATATAATACGTCGTCAGAATCAAAACCAAAATTTGAAGTCACAGACTTGTAAATTATGTAAAGAAGTACGAAATGTATGTAGTATGTTGTACGCGTTCCAGTAGTGAATTCGTATATTTTGCCAACCAGCAATATAGCGGATAAATGATAAGAGCTTGAAATCTGGCTCTACTATTTCCCATATGCAACGCCATTAGTACCTTATCTAGTGTAATATAGAAATCTGTGCTATTAGTTCATAATTGCCCTTATCATTATTTAGATAAATTTTTTTTTATCAGTCTTTTTATTAGTCTTAAAACCATTGTTATTATAAACTTTTATAATTTATCTGTTTGGCCTTTACCTGAGGTGGTTTCTGGGCACGTTCTGAATATCCTTGTAGACCATATGTAATCGGACCGTTTCCGATTGACAGTCGCTCCTTATGGACCACGCATGCTTATCTCGGTCGTAACATTGCGTTTTCGTGGGCGATGCCACCACACCGCTGGACGCTGCCGAAGATACACCGTGCTGATTAATGCCCGTTATCACTATACTTGATATGACTTCACTCAGAGTGTTGGCCAATAACATCTCCAAATGTACTCTAATCGTACCCTGAAACAAACAAGATTAGCACCTTCATGATATAATATTATTTAAAAATTATATTAATTTTAAGTTGAATAGACCACTAAAATTTCATATTTTAATTATAATAGGGATATAATGGATATACTAAATCATATTGTTACACTATGGATTGTAGGTAGTTTTAAAAAATTAAGAACAGTCTAAATTAAAAATGGACACGTTAAATCTGTCGCGAACTTAAAAATTACTCATTTCATACTTTTTACTGGTTATGTTACGTATGTTCGAATTATTTGAATATTCGAGTTCGAATAGATAAAATTATTTATGCAAAATTTAAATTTATGAATGATTTATCAGTATTTTGTGTACGATTTACTATTGAATATTTGGGGAGCCTAATATTATTGTTTTACAATATTTATTTTAGGTATACTACGGGTATATAAATATAATACATATTATTCATATTTCATATAGACTGCACATACTCGTATTATGTATGTAAAAACCTTAGGTTACCTCGTCAACCGATCGACTATACGTACAGTATATTGTGTTCCTAATCGGTAAATAGCTTATCGTAATACTAACTTTGATTCGTATACTTTCGTAATCTACAAAATGATTTTGTTCAAATCCATTAACTAAATGCATTTTTTCAATAAAAATTAATACTAAAATATTCGAATATTTAGCGGCTTATTGAAATATTTGAATTTTGAATATACGTTTTTTCGTTATTAAAATTCCATAGCTTCAATATGTATTTGATTTTTGTCTACAGTAAATTATAAAAATATTTTAGCCGATAAGTAACTCTCGTCGTACGGCTTAATCTCGACATTTGAACATTGATCAACAATTCATAGACACCATATCTCTTGGCATTTTACTCGTAACAGTCATAACATATTATATTATATATATAATTTCCGCATTATTTTACTTTAATATTGTCATACCCCTAATGTACTTACAGTTTTTACATAATAATAATATTCTGTACATTATAAATATCACGAGACACGAATAACGGATTATTAAAACTACTGTAAAAACAAATATAGTGTAATACCTAGATTAAACATAAACATAATTTTAAATGTATATATATAAATATATGTATATAAAGAATTATTGGCAATACTATTAATTTGTTTAGTTGAAATTATGTATAACTCTCTTAGTTAAAGGTAACGTGTCACATCAAAAGGGTCGTTCACTAAGTAATATTTCGTTCAGGGCATTTCAACCGAATACTGAACTCTAATAGTAACTGTAAGGACACGTAACTGCACTTTATCAAATAGAATCCTTATCTACATTAATAAAATGTGTTATAACCTAGTGGTCATATTATATATCTCTTCCGTCCTCTGAATTGTACACGAGTTTAAAGTTTCTGTTACCCGGCTATATAATAATCGTGTGGTAGTCGAGGAATTTTCAGAATGTAATAGCTAAAAATCTACTAAAAACTCGATTTATAAGTCATATTCAACTTTTTTTTTTTTTAAATAGTAATTTGTTACAATGGATCGAACTAGAGTCCCATATAATGCCAACTACCAGTGAATAAAAAAATAAAAACAAAAATGTTCTAACTTATAAGCCTATGAAGAGATTAGTACCTATATAGTAATAACGTAATATAAATATAAAATTGTATTGTGAAATATATTTATATGTAAACAAATACATGTATGCTGTATAGTATATAGCCATTATTTGTATACAACATTATTACAGCTTAACCATTACATATAATTCATATATTATAGAAAATATTACCGAAGGTAATGTGATATTTTAATACAAGTTTAAACCCTGTGTCACTGATTTGTCTACTTAAGTTAAAATGATTCCATTAAGGTAATATTTACAAATAAAATCAGAAAATATATACCTATTTGTTTTTAACGAAGTCAAAATCTCAAACACCAAATACCAGCACAAATTTGTAAAATTATCAATAATATTTCAGGATAGTAGATAATAGTAATAAAATTTTGATTTTATAGTACTACAGTCAACCATTAGTATATTGAGAAAATAAATATATAAATATTACCTGAATCACTTTAAAAACGATATTAATCGACAAATTAAAGATGTGAGGCCTGCTCCATCGTATATCCAAAACTGAATTAAAGCATTTTAAATTAACTTCAATCAATATATGTTTTTCGACTTCCAGTCTATCAAAAACATAATATGTATAGACCAAATACACTAATTTAAGAATATGATTTGAAAAAGTCTAAAATCAAATACTATGGAAATCACCAGCTCGTGATACAAATTCATATTATTGAAAAACATTATTATAAAGAACATGTGGAAAACATTTTAAGGACCAATAGTTCAATTATTTTACTCATAAAAATGTAATAAACCGGTGTATTGAGATTTTTTAAAAGTATTCAGTACTTACTAATTAGTATTAACTAGTAATAATAATTATCAAAAAAACAATTGAGAATATTTATATCTAATATAACATTATAAATACTCATACGATAATTATTAATAAATTGTTCAATATTTCATAGAATCTATATCAGGTATATATATATATAGAGTGTTTCAATCATCACGCAAATTTATAAAAATGCGATAACTCAGCCAAAGTCATTGAAATTTCAATTTTTTTTTTACATTACAATTGTTTACAATTTATTACGGTCCGTATTAATAACAAAAATAATATCTATCAAATGTTCACTTCCATTTTTCCCACAAACAATAATGCGATCATTGAAATTTTCGATGACTTTTGCACATACCTCTCTGTCGAGTCTTTACTCGTCAAATTTCCCTCTGAAGTTCTACAATAGTTCTTGGGTTGTTCTCGTAAGCTTGTGACTTCGCGTATCTCCATAAGAAGAAACCACACGAAAAAAAATGATCTTGGAGGCCACCCCTAGTCACTGTTGGGTGAAATCAGTTGATAGTGTAATTTCTCACGCAACAAGGTGATTGTTTCTTGGAAGGTGTAGCAGATATCTAAAACCACATTTTCTCGAGATTAATTCCTTCAAACTCTAGTTCTTCCAAAGCAGTCCATAAAAAGTTAGTGATTATGTCCATCTTGTTGCTTGAGAAATTCCCCGATCAACTTATCTCGCTCCACGATGATCAAAAGTCGCCTCCAATATCTGTGACTTCTTCTGGTGTGGATACATAAAAACAAAAGTTTACGATATCCACCCATGAATTATTGAAGAACTTCAGAGGGAAGTTCGACGAGTAATCGGTGAACTTGGCTAAGAGGTCAGCGAAAATATCATCATGAATTTCAATGATCACATTATTGTTTGCAGGGAAAGTAGAGGTAGACACTAAATATATTTTACTTTTATTATTATTAAATTGGAATATTACAAAATTATAAAAAAATTAATTCAATTTTAATAGTTTTTGGCTGAGTTATTGTGTTTTTAAAAACTGCGTAATGACTGAAATACCCTATAGAACAGTTCGATTAATCTAAATTTGAAAAAAAAAATTAATCGATAAATTCAATACATTTTCTAAAAATATACGTATTGATTATGGTGGTTTAGTCATAACATATTTAAAAAATTTCCTAAAAGTAGGAATGGGACATTTACTAAATGGATGCGCAGGAAGAGTACCTATTATTTCCCACACAATTTACCTTTGCTGATATAATGAATTTTCGTTTCAAATTCATCATTGTTACTGGTGTCTGGTAAAAAATATAATAAAAGTAATGATATATAATTAGAACTCGGAGGCTAATGACGAAAAATTATACATAGATACTCCAAAAGTTGATTAATATCGATGATGATATATTATATACAAAATCAAAATATGCACTTTTGTTTGAACAAGTGAAAAAATCTAAAATAAAAGCATACATAGTATATGCAAATATAAATAAACCAAAAATAATGATTATATTAATATAATTTATAACGCCAACGAGTTATTGACAAACTAATGATGAAAAACAAAACGTATATTTAATAACCAAAAAATATTTATTCCTACTATGAACTGGGTATAAATAATAATATAATGTACCATATAAAAATATGTGGACATTTACAAACAAATAATATAATATTATAAAATATACGTATATATAAATACAATAAATTATGTGACCGTATTATTATACGAAATGGGTTTTTAAATTTATAATTTAGACTTTACGAATCCATTTAATTTATCTGGCGATAAAAATATATTTAAAATCGTTAACACTTGAACGCTAAATTCGAATATAATATAACCTCGACTTATTCTTAAAGATTATTCTTCATATTAGGCATTTATATATGCCAACCTGGTGGTGATACGAACTTTTACTATGTTTATTTCATCCATTTAAACTTATTTAAACGTTTTATATATGTACTGATTACTGAAAATTATATATTAGTTACTATGATTTAAAAAATTAGGAGTTTTTATCGCATAAAATATATCAATCAGCCATTAAAAATAATCTAATGTTCCCTTTAGATCAGCAACGAAACGATGATATATAGTATATATCATCCCCGTTGTGTCCATTAATCTTTTGTTTCTTTTTCTTTCATTCTCGTTGTCAATGTTAACAGTATATTACCCACTAGAGAGATTGTTGATTTGACAATAAGAGTTCGTACAATTAGTTAGCGATAATATAATTATTAATGAATACATAACTAAAAAAATAGTAACTGGAATATTTATAACACACTTGATATGAAATACGTCTATCTGTCCTTCGAATTCATCTCAGTAATTATCAATATTTTTATTTATTGTTTTGAAATTGTTTATGAAATTATAGTCAACTGTTTTGTTAACTAACAAATTAATTAAAAAATACACATGGAAACCGGAAATTTAATTTACTCACAGAATAAGCTTTTCTAACTTGTATATTATGATTATTTTAAAATTTCGTCGTCATAAAATATAAATAACTATATCAATGAGTGCACATAAAATCTAATATCAAAAATACTACAAACAATGTCATCTGATGTCGATAAAATTAGATTTTTGTACCATCAACGTAGCTAAAACGAAAACAATTCTCTCTTAACAGTATAAATAATTGTAAAGCATCCTCTTAAAAATGTACAATATACTATATGTATTTCTTATCACTGCCGTTAACTTTAATTATAATATTATTTCGGTACCTATATTGATATTTTAGTAAACTATGATTCAACTTAAAATAATATGTTTATAACATATTTGCTGATAAATGGAAAATATTTTTAAGGACAACTATATGAAATCAAATTTTGTCCTTCAAAACTAATAGATTATTCCTAATACCTAGCTGCCAGCATAGCAATAATAATTCAATTTATAAGGTACATTGCTTACAGTATTGAAATAGGTCATTCGTTTTAAAATTTAAATTTAAAATGTGAATTATTAAATATACATTTTATTAAATATAATTTCGGTAAACATACATTATATTAATCTTTTATTGGGTCTTCTATATTTTAAAAATATTTTAAACTTTCATTTATTATATATTATAAATTATATTTTATTTTAATATAAAAATGCAGAAGAAATACAGTTTTATTGGGAAAACAGTTTTTCTTATAATTACTATGATGACTTACCACGCATTATTTAAATTAAGAAATTTTTTAAGAGGATTGAAACCAAAATCTTTCTCCAAACTAACCCCAATCCCTAACACTAATAAATTTAAAAACCTTCACCTATATATTCATATAACACAAATATTTTGAAATGTCGTAATGTCTAAATTATCCATAACTTAAAAATAATAACTTGTTTTAATAATGAGTAAATACTGTTCTAGTGTGTCAACAATAAAATAATAAGTTGGACTTTTGGGAATCAGTGCGTCACTGACTATATTATATTACACTGAAAAACATTTTAACTGTCTGTTAATAATCGTACATTTTAATTATAAAGTCATTTTTTTCGGCTACTGAATTCTTAAGAAACCCAAATTAATCCGATCAAAAGGGGTTCCCCAATGCCATTTTTATAGCGGTTTATGTATAAACATCTGAATTAACAAAACAAAAATATACCGAAGAGAGGGTCAATCATTCAGAAATCTTTGTAAAAAAGAATATTAAATTATTCATCGGGTTCCTACATTATAATAAACAAATAAATAATATATTTTATAAATAAAAAGTACATATAGAATGTTAAAGAGGGCCGCAATAAATCGATTTCCAGTCTTTGTTTATAATAAAACACGTACAGCACAGACAAATAACACCCTATACGTCTTATACTACATTCACGTTAAGACCATATACGTTTATATTCCAAGCCATCTTTTGTATATATTAGGATAAGGCTTCGACAGCTGAGGTCATTATTCAGCTTATCGTTGAACTCGAACATACTCCATTAATCTTATATTCAAAGTTTTTTAACTTTAAGTATAAAATACAAATATGAGAGAATTCATAGTAAATATTATGTATTTAGTCTATATTTATGTTTTTTTCGGGATAATGTACACCACGATACATTTTTATTTGTAAATTTCTTACGTGTTTAATGTGTACTGCATAATATGATCGTATACACAAATTTAAATCAGTTAATCAATTAATGTATTTCGATCCTCACGGCTATTTAATAGTATTAATGTGATCTCAAATAATAATGTTATACAGAAGAAGAAAAAAAGGTTTTTTACCGTACTTTTACTCAATTTTGGTATGCCGCTGAAAAGCCCATACTTGCAACATACTTGTAAATGTAATTTCTCACAGATAGTAATTGATGTATCGTTAATGTGATGTCCATATAGAATAATATATTACTCGTAATCTAGTTACCTTGAGTCATTATAAGGTCATATGTAAATATATATGTACAGGTTGTCAACTGATTTTCACATTATTTTCAATTAGTGACGTAATATATAAATTTATTTACGTAAAATCGTAGTAGTCAATAAAATTTCCAAAAACTAATCATTCATTTAAAATTGTACAAGTTGTAAAGTTGCATATTATAAAGTTGAATATTATAAATTTGTCCAATATAATTAGCTAATATGACTATATTCGAGTATCTAAACGCAACTGCAGTGATGATTCTACACATACTGTCTTATTGTATGATTTTTAGTTTTTCGGATGTTTTGGCCTCGTTTTATATTCCTTGCATCATTTATACTTACGAGACTAATATTTATGTATATGTGTATTTTCATTGAAAATATTGTCTATACATGAACACGATTTTCCAAAATATAAAGAATGCATATAAATGAGAGATAACTACACACATCAATCTCTTTCAATTTAAGAACCTTTGGTTTTCATTAACACAAAACAGCCTGTCCGTATTTTATTTTATTTTATTTATTTATTTTTTGTTTTTTTTTTTTATACACTCTTGGATATATTTGGTTGATTTATTGAAGTATTTTAATGATATTTGATTAATTTATTAAGCTTAGAAAATTGTATTTTATAAAGTAAATGAATTTACTATTGAATTTTAGATATCAAAGTTTCCTGAAAATGATTTATTTTCTGAACAAAAAAACGAACAAGTGTTTTTCAGAAATTTTGATAAATTTAATATGAAAATATATTTCATGAATTCATATTTTATATTATCATAATGAAGGAATATAACTGCCTACAATTGTATATGTTTGTTTCATTCAAGTGATATTAGTAAACTATTACCTTTAATTAAATACATACAATTATCATCAAACAAATCCCATATTAAACATGAGAAGGTTAATATAAAATAAGAAATAAATAAGTAAAAACCGCTAATTTTTAGTAAAACATTTATCCAACAATAACCACAACGATATAACCACACTTATTCAGTAAAATTATGTTTTAACTATATCCTTTTATTGGTTATAGAAAGTAAAACTAATTAGAATTCAAAATAATATGACTTTTTCTGAGAATAAATTTGGAAGATATTTGAAAAACGGAAAAATTACCGAAAAATAGATTTAAACAAATAAGGATAAAAATTATAAGCCATTTAAGCACTATTCGCAAATCAGGAGAGGATGTAAGTGAAAAATATTCGTTAATCTTCCCTTCAGACAGGATAATGTAGTATTATTATTTTAGATTTGAAAGCAATGATAAATCATTTCATTAGATTTTGAGCAGTGCTTGTATTAAAAATTAAAAATTACCTCTAAAAAACCAACTATAGAATTAATTTTATATCAAACGCGCTCTTATTTAAATGTATTTCAAATATAATGCATCATAATCATTATCATTATTATTGCTATAATCATTATTATTATTATTATTATTATTATAAATGTAATTTTGTAAATATAATATGCTTATTGAAAGTTTATACATATTTATTAATATTTCTTACAATATATATATTGTTTTGTAATTATTTTTGTTGTATAAAAATTGAAACTCACTTTCCCCCTTCCTCCTTAAATAAAAATGTATGTATGTATTGTATATTGTGTATGTAGTTATTTTAACTTATAGAATATAGTTTTTCTTAAAGCTTATGGAAACTACTGAAAAATTGAAAAATTGAATATTCAAAGTACCATCTAGATACTATTCATAAGCTTCTACTGGACTCCTTATAGTCAAACAGTTGCACAAAGAAAAACGAAAAAAAATTAAATTAATAAAAAAATCGTTGTAAAATCATTACCTTTCTATTTTCTCAAAAATATAACCATGTTTTTTCTCAGAAAATTTTGATATTTCTGTTTTTACTTTTTCTTGATTTTTAAGTTTTACCATTTAATTCATGTGGATCGATAAAAATGTATTCTTATAAATTTTATCATAATATTTTACAATTATATCAAAAAGCCATAATTGAAAATATTATAAATTAATTTTAAATTTGTAATTTTTCTATTGTACCCTTATTTGCCTAAATTTGTGCAAAAATATTAATACTATATTTTCCGTTTGCTAATTTTTATCAAAATTTTCAGAGAAGAAATTATATTATTTATTTTTAAAATAAGTTTTACTTTCTATAACCAATAAAAATTATAGATAAAAAATAATTCTGTTAGATAAGTGTGGTTAAACGGTCACTGTATAATAAATGTTTTACTAAAAAAAATCCGTTTTTTCATTGATTGTACATGGTTAATATTCTTAAAGTAATATTTCATTGGAATTAATTATTGATGATGTATAAATATTTATATTATATTATATATATTAAATGTTTCAAATATTTGGATATTTTCTCTACGATGGAAACTTTTCATATTCTAGTAAAAAAATTATATATGATTTATCTTTCGGTTTTTAATTTAAAAAAAAAAAAATTATTTTTATTTTGTGAAGAGCTTATGATTGCACATTCATCTGACAGTTTAAAGAATTCGTCGATAGCTTAATGTTGTATAAATGCTACTGTGGTTTTAATAATGTTTTCGTTGTGGAAAATATTGCAGTCACTGCGAATATGATATATTACATATATATTACATTTGAAAGCAGGCGATAGTTATATTATATATATATATATATATATATATATATTATGTCGCTTATTGCGATTAGGAATAGAGCAACACTGACAATATGATTGAATAAAATATAAATAAAAACTTCACGAAATTCAATACCTATATCTACTATAGGTATAATACGTAAAATGTTGTCTGATGTCAATATGTATTTGATTTTCGAAATTTTATTACGTCATATTTAACTTTTGTCAATGTCCTGAAAAGTTTCTGTGAAATCTGTAGCGCTGTATTATTATAAAATATATTAAAAAAAATGAATACATGTTATTTATATTGACTGCTATTTTAATAATTGTCAGTATGTAATAAAAGTGTAGATCTTTTAAATTACTTTTTTTTGTATGAAACTTCATAATGTATTATCTAAATCTGTGTGAAGACGATAAAGTTATGAATTTTCACGGTAAACCCTAGAAATCTCATTTTAAAACAAAGTTATTGAAAATCAAACCTAATCAAGTTCTATTGTTTAATCTATTCTATGATTATACAAGTATATACTGTATAATATTTGATTTGTAATATATTAAACAAACTAATTAGATATTAATTGCTTACGAATTACTTTTCAAAAAACAAAATAATTTTAATGCGATTTTTTTATTTGTTATTTTTCTAAGTAGGTGATTTAGTATGTATATTTCAATTTTAAAATATTTATTAATACCTTTACATTAATTTTTTTTTTACCTATACTATAATACAGTAAGTTTTTTGGTTATTTTTGATATTTAAATAGCCCAATTAATATTTTTTATGGTGAAAAGATAATACTTAATAAATAATAATACTTTAATTATAAGTATATTAATATATTAAACTTTTAATTCTTAAAAGTGCTTAGTTTTATTTTGGTGTAGTAATAAATCAATTTTACGAGACTCAAATAAGAGATATATGACCAAAAAACGTTGTCCTCAATATGTAATAATAATATAGATCCCTTTAGCCATTTTCACGAATTTTCTTTTATTAAATTAATATAATTAACATAATATAATAATATGATAATTAAAAATTGATAAAACATATTATTAAGATTTCAATATAAATATGATTAATATATATAATGATTTATAATATATTAATAAATTATGGTATTATATATATTATTTTAGTTTTTAATCCATTAAAAATTAAAATTTTTTTTTTTTTATAATATATTTAAAATTTTAATATAACAATTTTAATTAGATAGGTACATAATGATAACAGTTTTAAGAAACTTATTATGTTTATCAAATAAATTGAATAAATTATATTATATTAATTTATAAAATTTCTATTAATATATATATATATGATATAATATTTCAACATATTTTGTTAGGTGATCATAATTTTATTATATTTGTAAAATAGCAAATAGATTAGTATTATTATTTATTAGTTATGATAGTATTAAAAAGATAAACAATTATGAATTATTTGACTACAATACCTACATTTCATATTATATCATTATTTAATAATTAAAATGATTTTTTTTTTCAAAAAAAGTTTTTAAAAATCCCTATGTTGATATAACTAATTTAAATTTTGATATAATTGTGTTTCTTACAATGACACCCTTTCAATTGGATTTTTTAATGTCTTATTTATAAATAACCAAAACAATGTTATTTTTTTTTTATTATTTGACTATTTTTAATTGTTTATTTTTGAATTTAAACAAATCGTAAACGAAAAAAGCTTAAATGAAATTTAGTACCATTATTAATTTACGGTAGATAATATTAGGTATACAAAAATGTGAAAATTTTAGCGCAACATCATTGTGTATAAAGATGAAAATCCAAAATAAACTACACCAAAGAGTAATACAATAAATTATAGAGTTACTACCTTTTTCTTTAATATAAAAACTTTGTATAATACAATCGCAATTGTTTTGTCGTATTTATTTATAATTGAGAACCTAACACGAAAAATGTTTTTATTTGTATTTTTTTTTTTTTTGCTATTATTTAATAATAAATGTATTCAACGTTCACGAAATTCCCTTCATGAAATTATAATCAGGTATAGAACGATTAAAATATATTGTATAATTTACATAACTATATACATTATAATAATAGATAATATACTAATAAGTACACAAAAAACGTAAACAATAATCTACATAATATGTAAATGCATCGTATTTATTTTTGTATCCAGATATATTGATATTTATTTAAATAGATAGATTAAGCTGTTTTTTTCCCCTCGTGGAATATTGATTCATCGCGTTTTTATACCGATCTTCATTTTCTATATTATTAGTTACAAAATTGATACAAATTGATTTATTTCAAAAAAAACACCAGTCTACTGACAACTTCTAAATCCGTTTTTTTTATTACACAATTTATCATAATAATATACTACATCAGTATTCAATACTAATGTACCTCGATAATATACTTTATTAATTTTTGATTATATATAATTTTAGTAATCAGTCATCATTTATTATTATCCATATTTTGTGTGTAAACATTTATTGACGGAGTACACAATATTAATTTGAAAATCTATTATTTTTCATATAATAACAATTTAATTATTAAAAAGCGTCTGTATTTATTTGAAATCAAAAAAATTAATATTAAATATGAATTAAATATAAACAATTATATAATATAGAGGAAACAAACAAAAACCTGACCAAACTGTTATACTAACTATTATGTATATAATTATATTTTATAATACATTTTAAAATACACACACAGATTCTATTCTATAAAATATGCTACGTACTACATATTTATTGCAATATATTATAATGGTCGGATTGAATATTATGGAATCAATAAGTACAAAAATATCAGAGGAAATATTTTCTAAAAGGAAGGCATTATCCAAGGACAAAATCCAAACGCAAATATGTCAAATTATTGTAATATAATAAAGTTTTACATTCTCTTATTTCTCAAACACTAACATGTTTAGGATTGCACCTTCACTTATTATGCGAGTTAAAAATTGTTCTTGATATCTACGACGAACATATCTACTAAATTATTAGAAGGATTTGATAATTATGGCCAGCTTACACCAGATACAAGACGCTACCATTGAGAAAAATCTCGTTAGCTATCTCATTTGATACCTGGGAATCGAACCCGGGACTTTGTGCGCCAAAATATTCATTTTTATCACTCGACCACAGTCGACTCACCGTAAAATCTATCATATAAAATAAAATAAACAATATTTCAGATATGTGTTAAAAATATGTTCAATATGACAGTATAATATTAATAATAAGATGATTAGAATATATATTTATATATATATTGGTAATTATGGCTAGTTTGCGCCAGAGACCAGGCGCCAATAGTGAAAAAAATCTTGTTAGCTAACCCATTTTCAACTTGGGAGTTGAACCGGAATCACGTGTTTCAATTACTCGATGATTATATATTACAAAAGAAATTCCACGGACAATTTTTAGAAGATAGTTGTAATTTTAAAATATTATTTTCTTTTAATCAAATATTCAATTTAATAATCATTTAATAAAACTTTAATTCAAAATTAATTATATTATTTATTATTACCGTTAACATTTTAGTATAACACGTTATGTATAATCGAAATTTTAAAATAATTATTATTATTTTCATATTCATTTAATAAAACGCTTACCTTTGTAACAAGTTCAGAGAACTTGTATCTAGGATGCCAACCGTAACTTTTTCCATCCGAATCAGATACATCGTCCAATATTCCAGAGTCCAGACGTTTTTCTCCGTCGCCCAAAACTAACATATATCGAACGCGGCATTGGTGGTCGAAACCCGTGCATCGGTTCAAATATACTGAAATACGACCTTCAGCAGAAGTACCTATAAATTACAAATAAAACATAAATTATCATTAGGAGTCGAATTTTATTGCCCAAAAACATGCATTTAAATATAATATAAAATAAATTCTTTAAAAAAATGTATTTTGTATAATTTAATTTTTAGTTGCTGGTTAATGTCAAAAAAAAGAATACCCCAAAATAATAAGTAACTATGATCTAAATATTTTCATAAATTATCTACAAAATACACCTAAACATAATATTAGTATTTTGTTTATTGTTGGTGAAAAATTGATTAAATTTAATTAGATTTTGTTCAAATTATTATACTTTATACTCAAAATTAAATCGAGTTTATTTTCCATAACTCTACAAAAATCTCAGAAAATTATTTAAAAATCGAACAACTACATCCAAAACATGATTTCAAAATTTTTTTTTTATTAAAATAGAATATAATTATCTATATGAAACAAAATTTTAGCTTGGAAATAATGGTAAAATGCAAATCAATTTAAATTTGAACTCTAGCTAGTTATGTTATACCAAAATGCTATTTATGTTACCGTTAATATAGATAATAACACAGAACTCTGGTGTTAATATAAAAATATAATATACTCAGAGTTTAAATTAATCGTATAAATACGTATTCAAAAATGTATATGCTGCACTGCAGCAGTTTTCCTCGAAAATTATTAGTTTTCTACAATGGTATCTACATTGTATCCCAAGACCTTTAAATATTTCTATTGAATTTTTATAATAAAAAAAAATATATATTATTTAAACAAATTTATGTTATAACTTTAATTATATGTGATTTTAATTTCAAATAGTCGTGTGTCAAAACAGATACTGAGCCAATAAAATCTTTGGGGTAGGTGGCTAGATGAGCACTCGTTCATACCATAAATTATATACGATCAATTAATAATGTAAAAAATCTAAACGATTGTAGACATCTTGACATCTAAATTCCTAAAGAATATATATTATTTTGTGTTTTAGACGTGTAACTATTGACCAGTTACTTTTATAGCATAACAATATATGTAGTTAAAAAGTAGTTTATAAGTGTAGTTTATAAGTGTAGTTTATAGTGTTGTTCATAGAAATTTTCAATTATGGAGGGAGGGAGCGATAAATTGTCTACAAGTACAAAGTGAGCTGCATAATAGCTGTCTTTACTTCTCATGTTCCATAAAATTTACATATATATAACACTTACACTAAATTAAACAAAAATCTAACCAAAATATATTTAAGTAATCAATTTTTTCGTTGTTTCCAAAATTTTAACACAGTCTATTAAAAATTTAATACGTTTTTCATATTTATATTATGATTGTCAAATATTATAACGTATGTAGTATTAATTTATTTATTTATTTATTTTTTGTCTTATAAACTGTGGAGAACTTATTATTACAAATATATTAGTAAGATCTCTATTTTGTCTAAAATATTAAAAATGTTGAGCTTCGTGTAAATTAATAGCACTGTTGGAAACCCATAATAGTAATAACACAAATTAAGTTTACGTAACTACTACCATTTATTAGAAATACTAGGTATTTATTATCAATGCCACTACTAACTACGAATATTTTTTTTCACTAAAATTCCAAATAAAATACTTTTTTTTATTTTTTGTTTCTTAATGTAGCAGTTATATTATATTTACAATAATGGATATCTTGCGATATTTCAATTTTATAATTTTAGTTTAGACTATTAACTTGATAGGTACCACTTGAAAAAACTATTAGAATATATCTTCAGCCTAACTGCGTGGATCTAACAAAACATGCTTACTTGAGCAATAAATTATAAATTGTTTTGTTTATTTTCCAAAATTATATTAATGTTTCTTTATTTGTGAGCCATAATATCCAGCAACCCTATTGAACTGTCAAATATGTTGTCATCTTTATTAAGATGACAACTTTTTATAATATATTGCACTATTGTAGATATTGTTGATTAATTTATTCGAATATAAAAAAATGTAATTTATTATTAGATTTGTATTAACTAATAATATAATAAATTAATATAATTTACATGTTTTTCAATCTATTTTAGTCATAGTCTATTTAAATTTTCTTATAGTGGAAACATTTTTAAGGTATTGTCTAAACTGCGAAAGTAATACATATAACCTTCATTACATAATTCTTTTTAACAAATAACAAATACTAGAAGAACATGGTAAGGTTCAAGGATAGATCTACATTTTGTTATAGTATCATGAGGACAGATAACAGTGCATTTTTTAAGCTAGTAAAATAGACGACAAATGGTCGCCCAGTGAAAATATTTTGTGGCCTAATAGATCTTAATAATGAAGAATAGGCTACATGCATTTTTTAATTATAAATGTATAATGTAAAATAATTGGGTAATGAATGTTTATGGATAAATATATGAAAATGAATAGATGCAAAGGCACTTTTTAAAATAGACTTGTGATGATTAATCAAGTATTAGTACAAATACTTCGATTTACAATCGTATTAAACGTACACAGTTCTAAAATCGTAATTATGCTTATAAGAGGGTTAGTTAGTTGCAACATAGAAAGTGTTTTCTGAAATTAAAGTATAATAAAATTGTGATGAAGTTTTTAAGTCTTTATTGAAATTTTAAATTGAAATATTATTATATAACTTATTAGTAGGTACCTAATAATTATATCCTTTCATAGTTTTTCAACTAACAATTTTATTTTTATTTTTTTAATAACAATAAAGTATAAGCATAAAATCCCCACCTGAAAAGTGTATAGTGTATACTACTATATTGTATAGTAGAGTAGCCATATTTTCAAAATTGAAAATCGTGATAACAATAAAAATTAAAGTGAATAGGTATCGTCATAATTTTCTATCAACATTTTCATAAATCGGTATTAAAATGGCAAAAAAAATTCATTCGTAAATTGTTTAACAATTTTCTTAGAGAAATGGTAGATAACCAAAAACGGGACCCCACTTCCAAAAGTGAAACAAAAATCGTCCCGTTTAAAGTTTCTTAGAACAAAGGAATGCAATTCTCAAAAACGGGACAATACCGCAAAAAACGGAATGTATAGTATAAAGTATATACTCTAGTAGTTTAGTGTATAGGTATATTCTAATACGTTTTTTATTGTCACCCAGTGAAAATTCTTTAAAAAATGCAAATATACCAGCAACTCCTCTACCTTTTTTTTTTTTTTTTTATTGTTCCAAAGACCAATCTTTGGACCAAATTAATTATGAAAAGCATAAATTTAGAAACCTATCTGAACGTACGGTTTTAAAAATGTAAAGTACAAAATATAGCAAATACTCCACTGCTAAATTCCCGGTTTTTTTTATTTATTTCTAAATTAATTTATTACATAAAACCATATATTAATATTAAAATAACATTTTGTGAATAATAAAATGCAATTACAAGTAGGTATAATATGAATAGTATATAGAGATACTATAATATACAATTAATAATAATATGTATTTTAACTAGAACTCGATTTAATATGCATTTACATAATATATTTAATTATTATATGCAGGTCAATCGGAATAAGAAATGTAGACGATTTTTAGTAGGGAATGTATAGAAAACATTTTACATAAAAATGTATACTTTAGGTTAACGGTATGTTTTAAAAATTTTGCATATTTAAGCACATTTTGTAAAAAAAATTTTCTTTTTATGCCTTGTTTTTTTTATAAATATAAAACAAAAGATTTTAACTAATATTATATTACTATTACCAATATATAGATTCCTCTCTTTACTCAAAATCTAAAATCATATCAATGAGAGAGGCAGTTTGTATCATGTTATGAGTATTACCCCCTCCTTCCCCCACCCAAATATTTAATAATGTAGGAGGTATTGATATATATATATATGTATGTATATATTGTATATATTAATTGATCGAAAAATTATCTATTCAAAGTTCCGTCCTGTTCAAATTTTTTACCATAAAATGGTTATAAGGGTACATGACACGATTAAATCAAGTCTTTTAGTCGGAAGGTTATTTCCATAATAAAATTAAAATATAAAACATCGGCATTTTTAAAACTGTCGGCTATGATCGAGTGTTCGAAATGCATGTTTTGGCTCTCGATGTCCCTTGTTCGAGGCCCAGGTATCAAATGGTGTAGTCAACGAGATTTTTATCGTAATTTTTAAACTATTGGTCCCTCGATCCACCCAGAATTTAAAAGGTAAATGGTAAAAATGTTGGATTTTTGATGGTTTTATAATATTATTCTAACCGACAATTAAAAATTCTCAAACCCCATTTGTATAAAAATAAATTGAACTTAAATGTATCAATAATAACATTGACCCTTGAGTTTTTGACCTAGAATGAGTGTACCAATAACTTTTTATGCCGTTTTAACATTTATTTTATACAAACTTTAAAAGTGTTTCTTATACACATCGTATAAAATTATAGTGTTATCAGAGCGAATAAAAACTATTTCATTTAAAGCGAAACTATTACTTTCTATACCCACAATGTTCTTTGAATAAAATATCGATGACGTGTATTGTTATATACTATAAGGAATTTATTAGTATAATTCTATGACAAGAAAAATACTGTATAAATGTATAATCGTTGAATGATATAATATACAATTTATTTAAACTAATTATAATATATAAATAAAAATTATATACTTAAATAATTTTTTTTTTCATTGAGCTTTTGACACTATTATCAAACAAACAGGTTAAACAGATTGAATTCAAAATATAGATATACTATTAAAATATATGCATATTTTATGTATTGAAATTTAAAATAATATAATATAGAACAAAAGATGTTAAGTAATTTATATTAAGATGTAATGCTGACAGACAGTGTGGAGATTAAATAAATATTGTAAAGATTAATTGAATAATGGTGTTGACAACAATGATGAAGGACACAATGAGACACAAAATAGATTCACTTGAAATATTATATTTAGAATAAATAAACCATTCTCTAATTTCGTTAAATTCTTAACTGGTAATATGAACTAATTTAAAAAATAAATATAATAATAAAGTTATCATAATATTTGATAAAATAATTATATTTGTTAATAATTCTAATTTAATTTTAATAAGCAACACTATAAGTATGAATTAAAGGTTAATCAAAATATTTACAAAATGTATTAGTAGTTTATTGATTCTTTAGAAACATGATGTATACGAAAACAATTTGATTATCTTTTGGAAAATAGTATTATTAATATCTTAGGTCGATATTCATTCAATAATTATTTAACGCATATATTATCATAAATTATTATGTGATTATTTTCAGTCAGTACCTCGACATTGCGTTAAAATTACATAACACAAGAAAAATAATGGTTTATATTTAAAATTATATCACACTTTTCCTACGCAATTTAAACAAAACGTAATAAATGATATAATTTTGATTTCACGTCGCAAATAACATTGAAAACCCTAGTCAAAAATTAATATATATATATATTTTTTTTTTTATATTACTCACTTTTGCTTATACAAAATATTGTGTGATAAATTGTTTGTAACTTAATTCGCAATTTTAATCATTTCACGTCCATGTTCTGTTACATTGCGAAACAAATGAATTATTATCGTCCAATGTTTAAAATGTATATAAATATAATTATATTATTTAGCTTTGTTCGGGGTTTTTTTTTTAGTAAAACGCAAAATATTTATGTTTACCTATTTTCAAAGTTTGAAACAAAATAATTTTCCGAAGAAACACTATCAATGCTATTTTATTAAGCGTAATATGCACAATTTTAAACTTCTTAAATACGTGATATTTGGCATTTTTTTTTTTTATTCGGAAAATGATAATAAATATGTTATATTCGGATTCGTTTCGAACAACACCAACATAATATGCTTTGTACCAACTCAACACTATACAATGAACTGACGTAATCGGTGATGACATTCAATAGGTCCGCTGCCTTTTATTGAAACCGATGTATTACAATTGCGCTTGGTCAGAACGATACTTCCATCAGTTGGCGTTGTGGAGTTAAATGCGCGGTAAACAAATCACTATTATATTCGAGAAGTCAATCAACAAAACGATTGTACAAAACGGACCGATATGTAAATTATGATACTAGTGCTTTTGGTATATTGCGGAAAATCGCTATTCCATCGTTTATGAACGTAAGACCCGAACGTCAGACGAATATTATACTTGTCGCGTAATATTGTTATAATACCTAAAAATGACCTAATCTATCCAAATCTCCAGAATACCATTTAAAAACCTATACATGCGTATAATATGGTAGTTTGGTTGAAAACGATAATTTCACAAAGGCCAATTGGCCAACACGGCTTAAAATCATTATCCTTTGCTACTGTACACATTATTTGTATTTGTTTATCATTCCTATATTTGGTTTGTGTTTGGTAGAACAAAACTATATATATTATGTGATAAAATCCACACGAATGCACGATGCGACCATAGGTACGTACACATTTCGTGATTTACTACACAGCACGCGAACTGCACTCTTATACTAAGGCCCTAAATTTATGTCCCGTCATTGAACGCAAATACTACTACACTGTGTCACCGACGTCCTACACCCACCATGTCTTGGTGAATACATTACTAATATCAACGATACCAACCATTTGATTAAGCGTGCTGGTTGTTTTCGTTGATATTCAAAAAATGTAGATATACCTATAAAAAAAATTCAATATTTTTGAGAAATGGAAATCATTATTATAGTTAGTACCCAATATCAACAAAATAGTATCACAAACAATATATATATATATATATATGTGTATGTGTAGGTGTTAACAAAACCCTCGCTATAACAACTAATCTGTGAATATATGTTTCCTGAGTCTGACAATTTGTCCACCAAACAATATTCACATCACGTCATCAACACAGATAATTACGACCACGCGGGATCAAAATTATCACGAAACTTATTTTACCTGAGTATTGACTGACAACTTATTTTAAATTATTATTGAATGAAAACACAAAGGACAATGTACAATCTGTATCTGGTACACCCATCAATGTAAATTATTTTTTTAAAATATAATTGTTAAATTTAATTTTAAGCAATATTTCAATCTAACACTATAATTCTAAATTTCAATATGTACATATTTCATGTTCATTCTTATTACATTTTAAGTATTATTATCATTAAGATATCACTATACATAATATTTTGACGATAGTTCCAAAATAAATAATAAATTCAAATAAAATATTATTGAAAGTATACACATAATGGATTTCGTTAGAACTTAAATATAATATAATCCCACCTACACTTTTTATAGACTTTAATTATAGTATTTACACAAAAACAAATATTTATATTGAAAAATAACTAAATTATATTATATAGTATGTGTTTTTATTTTCTAACTTAAATAAAAATGAATTTAAAACTTTAAATTCTCCACTAATAAAAAAATAAACAGTACAGCTGTACATATTATAATATAAAAGTATCAATATACTAAGATATCACAAAATGTATTTACAAACCCAATAAGAATGAATTATTGACAAAATAAAAGTTTTTTTCTCATTGCTTGACATTTGCAACACTTATATATCTTATTAAATAAAAAAAAACAAGACGAAAAAAGTTTTAAACAGCCTAAGTGCCGTTAAAAACATCCAGATAAACTTTAGATTCATTTTAAAACGTTCTACAGATGTTTTATTATCTGAAAAATTCACAGCGTTTTAGATTTTATCACTGATCTCCCATACACAGCTATTCCAAGGTTGATAGACTATGTCTGACAGTTTTCGAGCTTTTCCAAATTCGAAATAATGTTTTTAAATTATTTTATATTCAATACTTTTTTAAACTAATTATATTATCGTTATACACTCTATTGCATTATAAGTATTTTATACAAATACTAATAAAATATTATTAATTAAAAAAAATTTTAAATATATATTTAATAGGTGCGCTCTTATTTCTGATTTATAGAAACGATTTGGTGGAAAATAATTCACTATTTTTAAGGCTTTTAAAAATGTGAATATTTTTCTTTCTTGTCTCTTTCATTGCCACTCCGTACATTTGAATAATTAATGTATACTGCGCCATTGGCACACGAGCAGTTATGTTTTATTTCCTATCCTCCGAAAAAATATACAGTGCAAATTCCATATAATCCACAGAAAAAACTGGTGATAACCACTTTTCTAACTATTCTGTCTATGACCGAACGTATGTCGTTGGGTGAAGTTACAACTCACAGCCATTATAACTTTTTCCCGTGGAGGAATATAAACTATATAGTTTATACATGCTTTGTTCTAATGTTATTAAGTTATCACTTATCTATTATGAAATTTATATTATATGTATATTTTAATACTTGTTATTAATATGTATAGTATTTATTTTTATATGCACCGCCAGATATGTCACCCATAATCCGTAAATGGTTGAGATATTTATGATGATATCGATTGAGCATAAAATGTTAAAGAAACCAAATTTCAATTTTTTTTTTTTTTATAAATTAGCTGATCAAGTTTTAACGTTTAAAAATGAAAAAAATAACTTTTTTTAGTTAGGAAATTGAGAAACTGAAATGCGATTCTTTCCAAAATGTGGTTCTCTATCGATTTTATTATACGTTTTTTAACTCTAAAATAACATTATAAACTCATTTTCACAGTTTTTCATAAGTATTTATTTTAACAAATTGTTACATTTTTATATTTCTTTAAAATGTATAAAAACAACACCTTAAAATCAAATGTGAATAGCATCTACTTAATCAAAATGTGTATCCAATATCAGTTTATTTTTCATTGTAAGATACAGTAAATTATAAAAACATGTGGTGTTTTAAATGAAAGCATTCCATTTTTTAACGAATGTGAATGACTTTAGGTACTCTGTTTATATTTTAACAACAAACTTTAAAAGTTTGTAAAAAATTAATTAATTAATTAACCTTGATAAAAAATAAATATTTAAACGTTGAGATTTTTCAAGTAACTGTCCGGCTTAAAGGTGGGATATAATACTAAGAATTTAAAAAATGTACCCTTACTAAAACATTTTTCTGCATAATACAATTTAACAAACGCATTTTATATGTTATATATTAAAATTAAAAGTTTTTTTTTGATTCTTAGGTACATATATATTACATACATATATCACAAAAACTTTTTTTTATTTATACTATATATATATTATATTTTAACTTTTTTTTTATTATTTTCAATTATATTCAATTTAAAATGCATATTAAATATTATAGGGAGATCTTAAAGTGGGCATTAATGAAGAAAGGATTACCAAAGGTGTATGTGAACATAATTGAAGATATGTATGAAAGGGAGAGTACAAGAGTGAGAAGTCTGTGTGGAGAAACTGAGGATTTTAGGGTCAAAGTAGGAGTACATCAGGGTTCAGCTTTGAGTCCTTACTTATTTTCCCTGGTAATGGATGAGATAACAAAGGATATACAGGGGGAGGTACCATGGTGTATGTTGTTTGCAGATGATATAGTACTGATAGGAGAAA